>OX101784.1:6408347-6561799 GCA_944452715.1 Ophion slaviceki | reverse complement strand
CACCCATTTTATGTTACTTCTGGTCAGATTGGGTAAGGAATTCTAACGATGCTACGAAAATGATGGTAGGAGCATTGTTTATTTAACAAAGATAAAATCGGTACTCGGAATGGTTCCTGGGGCCTCTATTGGACATTCCCGATATTACTGCGCCGCATTCGTCTCCGATTTTATCTTACTTCCTGTCAGATTGGATCGAAAAGTCTGACGATGCTGCGAAAACGACGTTGGGTGCTTTGTTTATTTACCAAACATAAAATTGATGCTCGGAATGGTTTCCGGGGCGTCGATCGGCCATTCCCGATATTACAGCCCCGACCTCTTTTCTGATTTTATCTTACTTCCGATCAGATTGGGTCAAGAAGTCTGCCGATGCTGCGAAAACGATGGTAAGAGCATTGTTTATTTAACAAAGATAAAATCGGTTCTCGCAATGGTTCTTGGGGCATCGATCGGACATTCCCGATATGACTGCTCAGAACTCGTATCCGATTTTATCTTACTTCCGGTCAGATTGGATAAGGACGTCTGACGATGCCGCGAGAACGACGGTAGGAGCATTGTTTATTTAACAAAGATGGAATCGGTGGTCAGAATGGTTCGTGGGGCCTCGATCGAACATTCCCGATATTACTGCCCTGAATTTGTCTCCGATTTTATATTATTTCCGGTCAGATTAAGTAAGGAAGTCTGACGATGGTACGAGAACGCCGGTAGGAGCATTGTTTATTTAACAGAGATAAAGTCGGTGCTCGGAATGCTTCTTGGGGCCTCGATCGGACATTCCCGATATAACTGCCCCTAACTCGTCTCCGATGTTATCTTATTTTCGGTCAGATTGGGTCGAGAAATCTGACGATGCTGCGGGAACGACGGTAGGAGCTTTGGTTATTTAACAAAGATAAAATCGGTGCTCGGAATGGTTGTCGGGGCCTCGATCGGACATTCCCGAGGCACCAAGAACCATTCCGAGTACTGCTTTTATCTTTGTTAAATAAACAATGCTCCTACCGTCGTTTTCGCAGCATCGTCAGATTTCTCGACCCCATCTGACCGGAAATAAGATTAAATCGGAGAGGAATTCGGGGCCGAAATATCGGGAATGTCCGATCGAGGCCCCGGGAGCCATTGCCAGGACCGATTTTATTTTTGTTAAACAATGATCCTACCGTCGTTTTCGCAGCATCGTCAGACTTCTCGACCTAATCTGACCGGAAGTAAGATAAAATCGGAGACGAATTCGGGGCAGTAATATCGCGAATGTCCGATCGAGGCCCCAAGAACCATTCCGAGCACCCATTTTATCTTTGTTAAATAAACAATGCTCCTACCGTCGTTCTCGCAGCATCGTCAGACTTCTCCACTCAATCTCACCGGAAGTACGATAAAATCGGAGACGAATTCGGGGCAGTAATATCGGGAATGTCCGATCGAGGCTCCGGGAACCATTCCGAGCACCGCTTTTATTTTTGTTGAATAAACAATGCTCCTACCGTCGCTTTCGCAGCATCGTCAGACTTCCTTACCTAATCTGACCGGAAGTAAGATAAAATCGGAGACAAATTCGGGGCAGTAATATCGGAAGTGTCCGATCGAGGCTCCGAGAACCATTCCGAGCACCGATTTTATCTTTGTTAAATATACAAAGCTCCTACCGTCGTTCACGCGGCATCGTCCGACTTCTCGACCTAATCTGACCAGAAGTATGATAAAATCGGAGACGAATTCGGGGCAGTAATATCGGGAATGTCCGATCGAGGCTCCGAGAACCATTCCGAGCACCGATTTTGTCTTTGTTAAATAAACAATGCTCCTACCGTCGTTCTCGCACCATCGTCAGACTTCTCGATCCAATCTGACCGATTGAGTAGAGAATTTTAACCCGTATTTTGCGAACCTGGATCGTTTTCGCCCTGACCAAGATCATTTTCTCAGCAGATTGCTTAATATTTAATTTAAAAAAATATTAAACATAAGAAAGAAAAGAACCCTATTTTCCCTTGAGAAGTACGGCCTAAAGATTGACCATGCATTTTTCAGATGTTTCTCGTTGACAATTGTTGGTTTGGTATTGCAAAAACGAAAACGACCCAGGTTCACGCGATTAAGGTGCCTCAAATACCTTCTCGGATTGAGTGTTAAGATAACCGATGGAACTTAATCGATAGATTATGAATTTTTTGATAATAATGTCCATTTCCAAAATGTTCGAGGTCTTCGTGCTCCGCAAATAATGTTTTAAATCATATGCGATTCGCTCACAATTTTTGGAAAAAATAATCCTCACATTCCATTTTAAATTATATTCGCGTGAAATTATTAGTTTTTACCAAATCCTACGAGTATTTTTTATTACTATTTCATAAATTATCTTACAATTCTGTAACTACAGAATTTTACGATATTTATTTTTATATTTAGAATTTAAGATTTAAAAATTATGTAAGTACAGAATTTTCAGATTATTTATGCAACATTAAAAAACAAAAATACTCGTAGTATTTGGTAACAAATAATAATTTGTCGGCAAATTACTTTAAAATGTATTGCTAGAATTATTTATTCGCAAATTTATTGAAAATTTCGAAATTTCGAAATTGACATTTTTTTCAATAACGTTCTCGGATAGGGACACATGCAGATCCCTCTGTTCGACCGCGTGTCGTCGGACCAACTTCCTTTCACAGCCGAACATTCGGAAGTTGCAGCTGCGACGTCAGCACTTCATATAGCGCGCCCGTGTCTGATTTAGCTCATTCGTTCCACTGATTAAATTCCGATTCATCGACTTTAATTCGTATGTTTGATAATTTTTTCTCCATGACGGGGGGCTCAAATAAAGTTTTTCGGAAGTGTTTCGTATTCGGAATTTTCCAGACTTCATTCTCCTGCACGCAGAATGGAATTTTCATTTTTTCCAGACTACGCTATTTTCTCTGGTATATACTGTTCATGCCAATAATACGATAAATTTGTTTTTAAAGGGAGCTTGAAAAACCATCAAAAAGCCAATTCAAGCCAATCAAAAGCCAATTTTTTTCAGCTGCGAAATGACCGCGCAAAGCCCTTAAAAAACGCATGCCCACCTTATAAAAGTCACCCTGTATATATATATGTATGTTTGTGTGTGTTACTTTGAAGACTTATGTCTTCGACGTATGCATGAAAGTAGATATGTATCGATTGTTGCCTCGGGACTCGGGTATATGTCCCTGAAGCGTATGGAGTACGTATATGTATATATATATATATATATATATATATATATATATATATATATATATATATATATATATATATATATATACGTATATATATGTATAGATATTCACTAAAGTTATTCCGAGGACTAATGCTTTCGAAGTATGCATATGAGTATACGAATGGTTCATGACGAATCTGAGGTCCTAGAGTATATATATATTCTATATATAGGTCCTGAGGTCCTAGAATATATGGGTCATTCCATGTCAAATCGACAAATTTTTTACCTGACCCCTTTTGATTTCGCTGAAAATGTTCTATCTTTTTCTACCCCCCGAAAGTTATTTTTCAAAATTTTTTCAAATTTTTTTTCCCGACTCAAAAAAAGTTATGAATTTTTGAAAAAAAACCGCTCTTTTATTTTTAAATTGCCAGAACTTTTTCAAAAATTGACCGTTTGGGAACTTTTTTTTTTCAAAATTTTTGTTTTTAAATGTAGTTTTCGAAAAAAAATATGAAAAAATTTTCAGAATCCCAGATATATGAAATATTTTAGTTTTTTTGAAAAAACCGTAATTTTCTCAAAGTCCGACCGTTTTTTTTTTTTTTATTTTGCTCTAAAAATACTTCAACTAATTCTGCAATGATCCCCGTTAATCAAAAGATGTGACGACAATCGCTTCTAATTTTTTTTCTTGATTATAAAAAAATTTTTGTTGAATTTTTGCTGATTTTATATAACTTTGTTATGAAATTTTTTTTATTTCCTCGTGAAACCTCAAAAGTTGAAAAATAAAATTTTATTGGAGAATTTCAAGTGATTATCGTCCAAGAAATTGTTATTTAAAAAAAAAAAATAATTTTTTTCTCTCATTGACGTTATTTTGTCATGTTTCAGTACCAAAATGACGTTAAGTTGTCATATTTCAGTACCAAAAAAAACGTCCATAAGAGTAAAAAAATAACGTCAATGAGAGAAAAAAATTATTTTTTTTTTAACATAACAATTTCTTGGACGATAATCACTTGAAATTCTCCAATAAAATTTTATTTTTTAACTTTTGAGGTTTCACGAGGAAATAAAAAAAATTTCATAACAAAGTTATATAAAATTAGCAAAAATTCAACAAAATTTTTTTTTATAATCAAGAAAAAAAATTAGAAGCGATTGTCGTCACATCTTTTGATTAACGGGGATCATTGCAGAATTAGTTGAAGTATTTTTAGAGCAAAATAAAAAAAAAAAAAAAACGGTCGGACTTTGAGAAAATTACGGTTTTTTCAAAAAAACTAAAATATTTCATATATCTGGGATTCTGAAAATTTTTTCATATTTTTTTTCGAAAACTACATTTAAAAACAAAAATTTTGAAAAAAAAAAGTTCCCAAACGGTCAATTTTTGAAAAAGTTCAGGCAATTTAAAAATAAAAGAGCGGTTTTTTTTCAAAAATTCATAACTTTTTTTGAGTTGGGAAAAAAAATTTGAAAAAATTCTGAAAAATAACTTTCGGGGGGTAGAAAAAGATAGAAAATTTTCAGCGAAATCAAAGGGGGTCAGGTAAAAAATTTGTCGATTTGACATGGAATGACCCATATATATATATATATATATATATATATATATATTCATTTAAGTGAGTTCGAGGACTTATGTCCCTAAAGTATGCATGGAAATAGACATACGGAATTATTAGAGGAGGTACTCCACGGACTCTCGTATGTCCCTGAAGCATGCAGTTACGTATATATGTATGTATATATGAGACATTATGTTATGGTACTTCGGGGACCCATGTGCGTGTCCCAGAAGTGCACAGGCAAACAGATATGTACGTGTATGTGGGGCTACTCGTACAGTTAATCCGAGCGCCCTTGTGCTCGTCCCTGAAGTTACGGGTAGGCTTAGCGGTAAAGTTACTATCGGAACTCTTTGTCCCTAAAGTATACGGGTAGATATGCGCGTGCTAAATGTAAATATATATTTACGACTATTTTATATCACGGGGTTTCTGAGTCAAATCGACGATATATGGGTCGCTCTGGTTAATATGTACCCCGAGAAAAAAATAAATGTGCGCGTGTGGCGCGAGCAAAAAATCTTAATAATTATTACAATTCGTACTAGATATGAATATTTGGAGGGCGAGAGTGCTAGGATGTAACAGTATATTCGTGTTGACCATGATACAATGGTCGTAGAAATAAGAAATATTGTCATATCTATATTATGTATACATTGAGGACGCGAGAGTCCTCGACTAACCCGCGAAACTGTTCCCAAACGGTCAGCTTCATCGCGAGTTTTCTCACAGACCTCGTCGGAGCTTGGTCATCACGTAGTCAGCACATCCTGCCGATAACGAAAAATTTTCGTTTCATTCCTCATGCACAACTCGAGAAAAATAACGTTATTAGTGCTAATATTCGGTAACATGGGGACCGAGCTCGAGAGTGAGGGTAATGACGCCAAGCCCTTTGTCTCAGAGACAAAGACGGCGAGGGTACATATTACGTTCCGGGAGCTGGGCAGTCAGTTCCGTCCGGTCTCTCCAACAGCGCGCATCGCAGAGTCGACGCTCTGAAAACGGGCACATTGATTTTATTCATTTTATATTCTTTTCGAGTTTACCACAGTCTCTTTGACAGTGTAACTTTAAGTCTCTGTAAAACCGGTAACAATTGTTTAAATCAAAATAAAATTAAACATAACAAGTCAAACACTGCAACAAATAATTTACGAATTTTATATTTTCTTTATTGAAAGTTACTACGCTTATCTACGTGTAAAATAAACAATTGTTTGTATGACCTTTGATTTCTTCGCGCTATTAAAATTACGCAAAATACAGCGACCGCGCGAAAAGTGTAACATTTTTCGAGCAAATAATTAAAATATATTTGCCTCTCGTTCGTGCGTGTAAACACGCAAAGAACAAGTCATCGTAGTGCATTTCTTTTTCTCTGTCTATTCCTCTCGCTCACGCCATTTTTCCTAACTCACGTATTCGTCTCACCCATCAAATTATACCTGTCCAGAATTGGACAAATCTCGAAGTGCTTTTTTCGAGGCTTGTGAAAGTTGACGCTCGAACACGCCACATCCGCTGACTCGCCGTAATCTGACAAGTTAGCGACTGGCACGGTTAACCCGGTGCTTAGTGTTCGGATGTCGATTTCCCTCGACCTTGACATTTGTATTCGCGGCTGGCCGCCAATCGCCGCAACCGGGCGGAGGTGGAGGCAGACGTAGCGAGTCGGCGGTGCCGTAATCTGGCACGCACTAGACTCGCTCAGCGAACCGAATTTAATTTCATGTTAATCTCTACATATGCGTTAGACGAATACGTTTCCCGATACATTCACTCAGCAAATAAAATACGATATCCGTCCAAAATCGGACGTATACACAGGGTATTTTCCGAGGAATTCGGAAGGTTTGCTGCGCGAAGTCGTCACACCGGTGCTTAGTGTTCGGGCGTCGGCTTCCGTTATTGGGCGGAGGTGGAGCCAGACGTAGTGGGTCGACGGTGCCGTAACCTGGAACGTCTTGAACTTACTCAGCGGTTCGAATAATTATTAAATCTATATATGTATATTTGTATTGCGAAGCGAATGTATCCGTTATAAAAATAGTCCAGTCATCGTAGTCCCCGACTGCTCCCAAAAACATCAGCATCACCGGGCCATCGCATTCGAACGAGCACCGGGTACCCGTCTGGGCAACGACAGGTCGGGCCGAGCTGGAACATCTTGGCGATTCCTGGGCAAATTCGGTCACACGGTGGAGTACTTTTGACCCGCTACGCACCGCCGCTCTTTCTCTCCAAGGTAAGCACAATTTCACGCTACTTTCTTATTGGCTTACCTGTCGCGCAAAGCGTCAAATTATACACCAACGACTTTACCAAGCGCCTATCCCAAGTGGGCACATTCCCGCTTAAACGTGGTGCTTTTCTTCTCCGACGGTAACTTACCGTCATATAAGTCATATGACTTAATTCAATATAATCCGTACGTTCGTGGCACACTTCCCATTCGAAAATCAAATCCTAAAATGTAAATCAAAAGGCGATTAATTAGCAATTAAAAATGAGACCCACGACGTAACAGGATGTATCCATGTATATAAAAATTGGTTGCAGCGGTGGGATACGCTTAAAGTCTTTGGTGTAAATTTAAAATTAATATCCAAAATTGATGTTTACATATCGCAATGTGTAAAATAAAATAAGAGGTTCAAAATGGCTGAGTATTCCCAAAATTCAAAACGTTTAAGTGGAAAGGAACTCCGCGTATTAGCGGATCAATTAGATAAAACACGCGAAATACTCCGTGAACAAGAACAGGCGTTATTAAAAAAAGAATTAGAAACGCACGAAAAATTCGAAGCCCTGAGTGCTCGTGGATGTGAATTTAGTGATTAAGTGAATAATAGATATGAACCAACCTCAACCACTCATCACGCCCTCGAGGCTATGCAAAATACCCTTTCGACGATGATAATGAGGTCAGTCGAATTAGTAGGGAAATTGGTTCGATTAAAAATGGTGAGGGTCAACGACAATCAGGCCGGGTCCCTCACATACAACAAAACGAAGTTAACGTTCGCGATGATCGAGAATTACCCGCGAACATTAAATTTAAAGACGCACTTGAATCTGTGCCCATCTTCAATGGGTACAACGTACCGGTTCTCCGACTTGTTCGTGCTTGTAAAAGTGCAAGGGACATGTTCCGCCCTCATCAGGAGTTAGGCCTCACTCAGCTCCTTTGTAATAAATTAATAGGTCATGCCGCAACGGCACTAGAAGATTATAACTTCCAGAATGTTCATCAATTCGGTGAGCGGTTGAAAACATTATTTGGTACAGCGAAAACTTTGAACGAATTTCGTGGTGAACTTGGAAATATTTTAAAAAGCACAAACGAACATATTATCGTCTATATCAGTCGAACCGAAGATTCGTATACGGCGATTCTCGAAGCCGAAATTGACAATCACGGAACTCTAAGAAACGGTCAATACGATATCTTCGAAAAAGACACGCTGGATTGTTTTGTCAAGGGTCTTCCGACCGACTTTCCAATCCGTCTCAAACTCGAGGGATTCGATAATCTCGAAGATGCCTGTTCAAAGGCAATACAAGTTGAAAAAGATACGGAACGCGATAGGTCACATTTCAAGGACACGCGTTTCGAAAGCCGAACTTGAGAACTGGTTTTGAAATCAGTCGGCCCAAATACAAGCGGTCTCCCCTTCAGGAGGACCGATTTGTAAACATTGCAACCACAATTACGCGTCCGATGATTGCTGGTCAAAATTTCCGGACAAGAAACCGGGTAATTCAAACAAACAAAATTCAAACAGTAGAATCACGTGGTCAAGGCCCACAAACGGACAAGAACCTTGACCCCCGTCGATGTGTAATTATTGCAACAGGGCGGGCCACCTCGAGACATCCTCCTTTAATAAACAAAACGAAGAAAGGAACAGGGTAACCGAATTGCCAAAAAACGAGAATTCTCGACCAGTGGCACGGGCTTCCCCCCGGGACGAGAAACCGATGGAGCGCCTCGTGAAATCAATAGACGCATCTTCGTGCGAACCGTCCACGTCTTATTAACGCGTTCAAAACAAATAGCTTCCGTAGACCTCGACTCATCCAACTTATCGGGACTTAACGAATTTTTAATACACTCAGGCTCGGAAATGAATCCCGTAAAAAATCAAATCGTAAATGCTCATACTCATGTAAATAAACAGGATATGTTAAATTTGGACGGGATCTCGAGTATCCCCGTAAGAACAAAGGGGTCTATAAGAATAACGATCAATGTCACCCCTGCGGAATTTCACGTCCGCGTGATGATTGGTTCTCAATGGACACCATATGCATTACTGGGTACCGAATTTCTTGCTGAAAATAAAGCTCTCGTAGATTGGAGACATAAACAATTAACTTGGGGAAATCAAGGAATCCCGTTTAAAAGTAAACAAACTATTCCGATTCCAAAACGGTCTGTTACGTCAAAGTAAGTAATCCCAAAATCAAAGAAGGATATATTCCGATGCTCTACTTGGGAGAAGGGATTTTTTTTGGCGAAGCAGTCGTTACGGTCAAGAATGGTATCACTTTTCTTATTGCGCACAATTCAACCGATGATAATTTGTTAATGACTATACCAACGGTAGTAGTCGAAGAATTCAGGTGCAAAGGCACGAAAGATGGTTCCCTCACTCCAGACGACCAAAAGGCGTTTCAGGAAGAGGATAAAAGTTTAATTATTCCCCATCCGCTTGACCAAATAGCGTCTCGGAAAGAGGGTGTATAAGGGTTTGAAATTGCGCGCAACAAAAAAGTTTTGAAAGTTGAAAAGAAAAATAAAGAAAAAGAAATTCGCGACTTACTCCGTCTCAACCATCTAAACGATAAAGAACGGTTAAGCGTGGATAAAATTATAAGCGAGAATTCGGACCTATTTCATTTGCCAGGAAAAGTCCTAGGCTTTGCAGATAAAATCGAACATAAGATAACGACGAACGACGATCAAATACTTTTTACGAGGCAGCATAGATTTTCGCCCGTTCATAAAGATGAAATTACGAAACAAGTTAAAGAATTAGTTCAAGGGGAAGTAATTGAACCGTGAAACTCCCCGTATAGTTCGCCTCTGTGGATCATTCCCAAAAAGGCGGACTCACAAGGAAATCCAAAGTGGCGCATGGTAATTGATTTTAGGAACTTAAACGAAAAGACAGTTGGCGATGCATATCCATTACCTCAATTAACTGCAATTCTCGACCAATGTTACGACCTGGCGATTTTGCCCTCCACAATATAAATATATATATATATTGTAACGTTGCGTTACCATACAGAGACTATCCGAGAAAGGTGAGGTAAGCGGGCTGGCGTAGCTCAGTTGGTCAGAGCAGTCGACCGGCAATCGAAAGGTCCCGGGTTCGAATCCCGGCCCAGAAGCGCACCGCATTTTTTTCGGATAGTTCTCCTGAGTTTTTTCGGGGGATTATAAATGGCGCCCAACAGCGGGCCGCGGCCTCAGAATAATCAAGATAAATATCGAATTATCGTTGATTGCCGCGGAAAAAGAAGCCCCTCCTTGAGAAGAGTCTCATTGAGCTAGTCCCTCCCTTTCCCTTCCCCCTTCCGTCCCTCAGACAATCCCCGCGTCTGTAGTACCCGTTGCGTATTGAGTTAGAGTTATATCGAGTAGTTTGGGCAAAAAAATTTCGAGTCGACCCTCCAGAGCCGGATCGACTCTGGCAGGGGGGTTTGTAACGTTGCGTTACCATATAGAGACTATCCGAGAAAGGTGAGGTAAGCGGGCTGGCGTAGCTGAGTTGGTCAGAGCAGTCGACCGGCAATCGAAAGGTCCCGGGTTCGAATCCCGGCCCAGAAGCGCACCGCATTTTTTTCGGATAGTTCTCCTGAGTTTTTTCGGGGGATTATAAATGGCGCCCAACGTGGGGCCCGAAAAAAGTCATAAAAAAATTTTTTTTTTTTGGTATTTAATTTGTCCTCTTTTCTCCTTTCTTTCGAATTTCTTTTTGGGTTTTTTATTATTATCGCACGATCCCACGACCCAAAGCCCAGCAAGTTTATTATCATTATTATTATTATTCCCTTTTCTTTTCTTTTTGGTTTTTCTTTCGCTTATCATTATTACCCCCCACTTTTTTTTTGCCAGATTGTTGAGATTTGTTTTTTTTTGGTTTCTTTTCGTTGAGTCATTAATTTTGGATTTTCTCTCCCTTCGCGCTTGATTGAGTCCCAACCCGAGCCAACCCAAACCCACCGAACCCAAACAAACCCAAACCATCCCCCCACTTTTTTGCTTGCCAAATTTTTGGAATTTTGTTTTTCTTTTGAGTTTTATTGTTCTTATTGGGTTTTTTTTAATTTTTTTTTTGTTTTCGCGCTGGGTTAGAGTCCCGCTTGCACAGCCCACCCCCACCGCGTACCCGCCCGCCCCGCACGCACTGTATTGCCCTGGTTTTTCTTTGCGCTTTCCAGCTTTGCGTCATTGCGCTTCGCTTCTGTTTGTGTGCCCGGCTTTATTTTCAGGTTCCCCCCCCCCACTACCAATTGCGAGTAAACCCGATCCCCCGCTACCAGAAATTTCAGGTACCCCCCCCGGCCTTGCCCCCGCCCGATTGCGACTCTAACCCCCCCCCCCCCACCGATTCGAGTATTTGTTTTTTTTTTCTGTTAGTTTCTTTCCTCTTCCACCGATCCGAGTACTTGTTTTTTGTTATTCTCGCCCTTCAGTCTTTTTTTTCACCCCCCCCCCTTCGTTTTTTTATTACTGCGCCATGAACCCTCTTCCCGTGACAACCGCGACCACGACGACGACGACGATCACGGGACCGGTGACCACGACGACCGCTACGACTTCCCATGCCCCCGCCCCCTCCCCTAGAACAGATAGGAGCCGTCCTACCCCTGGCGACCTGATGGACAGGCTAATTGACCCCGCATGTATTTGCGTACCTCGACGACATTATTATCGCGACCGAGACGGTGTCAGACCATTTTGACTATTTGCGACGGGTACTGACGACCCTCGAAGACGCAGGTATGGAGATCAACCGGGAGAAGAGTGAATTATTCTGCCCGGAGGTCTCCTACCTTGGTTACATTATCGGACAGGACGGATTAAAAGCAGACCCAGACAAAGTAGCCCCTATCCTAAAATACCCCCCACCCACCACCCTCCGCCAACTACGCCGCTTCCTCGGCATGGTAGGGTGGTATGCCCGTTTCCTCCCCACCCTCGCCCCTGACCGTGCACCCCTTACCCGCCTCCTGAATAAAGATGTTGCTTGGCACTGGGGACCCGAGCAGCATCAAGCCTTTGAGACCCTGCGGCAGGCCCTAACCCAAACCCCCGTTTTAGCCTGCCCTGATTTCGACCGCCCCTTTACCGTGCAAACCGACGCGAGTGACACCGCCGTCGGTGCGGTCCTTACCCAGGTGTTCGATGGTGACGAACACCCCATCATTTTCGCGAGTCGAGCCCTCACCACCGCAGAGCAAAAGTTCACCGTCACCGAGAAAGAGTGCTTGGCAGTACTGTGGGCCGTGAAGAAGTTTCGTCCCTATATCGAGGGGACGCACTTCACGGTCATCACAGACCATAGCAGCCTGCGGTGGTTGAGCAATTTGCGTGACCCCTCCGGACGGTTGGCCCGTTGGGCCTTAGCGATGCAAGCCCTGGACATGACCATCGAACACCGAAAGGGAGCCCTCCATGTAGTCCCAGATGCCCTGTCCCGCATGTATGAGGGCGAAGCCGCAGCCCTGGAAGATAGGGGGAGCCCACCTCTACTACCATCGCTCCCATTCCATCATCGACCCGGCCCTCCCCGACCTCGACGCCTGGAAAATGGTATTGCCCCAGGAGTCCCGAGCCCGAGCCCTCCGTGACGCCCATGACAACCCCCAAGCCGGCCACCTCGGGGTGGACAAGACATATCAACGGGTCACGCAAGACTTCTTCTGGCCAGGAGTCTTCCAGGACGTTGCCCGGTACGTTTCCCACTGCCCCGATTGTCAACTCCACAAAGTCCCCCAAACCCCCCCTGACGGTCTGATGCGAGAGCGTACCAGTGGTGGGCCGTGGTGCGTTGTCGCGGCCGACGTCATGGGACCTTGCCCCCCCCCAGTAGAGCCCAGAACAAGTACTTGGTGGTGTTCCAAGACTTGTTCACCAAGTTTGTTGAAGCCAAAGCCCTGAGGACGGCGACTGGACAGACCATAATGACGGCACTTGAGACACTGGTACTGAACAGATACGGCTGCCCCCAATACCTACTGACGGACAACGGGACTGAGTTCGTGAACAACCACATGACGAAACGATTGACAGAGACAGGCATCCACCAAACGACCATTCCCCCCTACCACGCCCAAGCCAACCCGGTGGAAAGAGTCAATCGGACTCTAAAAACTATGATTAGCGCGTATGTAGGATTGGACCATCGCGATTGGGACGCCCATCTGTCCGAATTTTGTTTCGCGATTAATACGGCGGTCCAATCCTCCACCCACATGACCCCTGCCTTCTTGAACTTCGGCCGAAACCCCCGCCCTGCCCATAGCCTTCGAGACGAAACCCAGCCCCGAGACCCCTTGGACCCGCAAGACCCCGCCGCGTGGAGCGAGCGGATGAAACGCCTACCCCTCCTACACGACTGGATAGGTAAGAATTTGGAGCAGGCCACTCTCCGACAGGCCAAGTACTACAACCGTAATCGACGCGATACACGGTACTCTGTCGGAGAGATGGTCCTGAGAAAAAACCGGGTCCTCTCGTCCGGGTCCCAAGCATTCGCGGCCAAATTAGCGCCGAAGTATAGCGGCCCGTTTAAAATTTTGCGCATTCTCTCCCCAGTCGTGTATGAGCTGGAGGACCCCACCAGCCGGAAGAACCCCAAGGTCCACATTACCGACCTGAAACACTATTTAGAGTCCCACGATCGAGAACCCCCACCCCCGATCCCCGCTGGCGACCCGTCCCCCGACCCCGACGCCCCGCGCCCCTCCACAAGTGGTCGACAATTGCGTCCCCGCAGGTAGTAAACCCCACTAAACGTATTTTTTTTTTCTTTTCAGTGGGAATGATCCCGGCAAGAAGCCGAACCCGGGCACCGGCCCGCCCCATCGGGAGGCCCTCGTACCGGGTCCCGTTGGGGGAGTCCCTCCCCGATGAGCCCCTGCCCCCGACCCTCACCCACAATTTTGAGCCCCTCTACCCCCCACTGCCCCGTTCCCGCCCCCCCGATCGGCAACGGCCCAGCCGCCGTGCCGCCCCACGTCCCCTAAGGGGAAGAAATCCCCGCCCCCACCCCGCGTCCCGTCCCCACAACCAGGTCCCTCCCGAGCCCCCCACTACCCCCCTTACCACCAGGAATTCCCCGCCCTCCAGACCGCACTGAGAGTCGCGGCCCCCCACACCCCGCCAAACCGTCCCACCAAGCTTGCCCCGGCCCGCCGCTCGCCCCCACCGATTTGGTGCCGGCAATGCGGCGAGCCGGGACACCGCACTCGCCACTGCCCCACAGTGGTGATGGTGCCCCCGCCAAGCCCCGCCTCCGCCATTCCCCCCCTAATGTCCCTCCATGTGGCCCCTCCCCCGGCCTCCCAGCCCTCGAACCCTGGCCGGTGGTCCGCCCCCCCGGCCCCCTGCCCCTAATGGACTACCGTCCTCGCTTCCCAACCGACTTCCCTCCCCGGGGGTAGACCCCCGCCCACGCCCAACGCCCCCCAGCCCCCCAGCCCAGCCCGGCCCTCTTCCCCAGCCCCGACGCCCCTAGCCCGCGTACCCGGTAACCCTTAAGCCCCTGCACCCTTAGCCCTTTGCCCAGGACCCGGTACGCAAGTTCAGCACGCCCGGCTCAGAAGCCCAGGAGCCTAATACGCAAGTTCAGCACGCCCGGCTCAGGAGCCCAAGACCAGCAAGAACGTCAGGACAGCATTGCGCTTAAGCTTCGGGTAAAGGTTTGCACAATAATTTTCGTTATTTCCTTCCCCTCCCCTCCCACAAACAGTTCCTGAAACTTTGGCGAGGAGCGACGTGGGAGACGAGGGATGGCCCGGGTGGAGGCGAGGGCCGCTCCCCGACCCAAACCCGCTTTACGCTTGGTGATGGGTCTAGTTTTGCTTTGCATGCGGCTTGGGTCCTAACTTTCGACTTTTTATTTTTTTTCTTGCCTCACCGCTTCACTCGCATTTGCTTTGTCTTTTTCAGAGAGGTACTCCCCTCTAAGCAGGGGGGAGTTGTGACGTTGCGTCACAATCGCTCAGGCTTCGACGCTGGCTCACGCAAAACCCCTTAATTCCCTTCCCTTCACGCACTGCTATACCCCCCCCCCCCCTTTTTGCGCTTGTCCATTTTTTTTTAGATTAAGCCGCGAAAATGTGTGGCCCCGCGAGGCCCGAACAATAATGTACATGAAGGTAAGCCCGGCCATCGACGACGCGGGAGCCCTCCACACCATAATCGCCGCAGCAGCCCTCCCCCTCCCTCCCGGAATAACCCTCCCGCTCCCCCGCTCGAGAAGATCTGTGAAAGGAGGCAGCAGCCGTCCCTGGACCGGCCGCCCACGTCATTCCACCGCAGGGGATCCACCGCCCCTCTCTCCTCTCCACATCGAGCCACAGCCCCCCCCCCCGCGGGGAGTCCACCATCCCGCGGAGGCGCCGAGCCACCAGCCGCCAGTCCCCGACAGTCTCCGCTACACCAAACGGCGCGAGTCTGCGGGAAAACAGCCGTCCGAGCAGTCCGAGCCTCGCCAGCCCGAGTCACGTATGAGTACGAGAGAGAGAGAGAGAGAGAGAGAGAGAGAGAGAGAGAGAGAGAGAGAGAGAGAGAGAGAGAGAGCCGCCCGTCGCTGGATCGAGTTCTCAACCGGCACGCTGCTGCCATCCATCGTCACACTGATGTCATCGATAGAGCGGAGCCCTATTTCCCCAAATCCCGAAATTCGACCGGCCCTACCTTACCCGCCCTACATTACCCCGAAATCGACCCGTTATCGATTGACCCGCGAAATAGATCCTCGCCCGCCCGGGAGGTGCTGCCCCCCCATCGAGACGCCAGCAACCCTCTTGGGAAAATTTCGAGGATGCGGCGAGCACGCGAAGAAAGTCAGTTAGCATCGAGCCCTTAGCGAGCGAACAGCCTTTTTGAGTGTATTTGAGCGATTAGAGCTATTCTTTTCTTTGAGTCACGTAGTTTTTTTGCGCTCCTATCACTTGCTTTTCTTTTGCGTTCTCTTTTCGATTTCTTTTCAACTACTTTCTTTCGTTTTCTCTTTTTTTTCTACTTCCCCTCAGCGCGTGTGAGAGGGTGTGAGCGAGAGAGAGAGAGGGAGGACGATCGGCCTTGCTGTTTTTTTTTGTTTGGGATTAGCCGAGAGTCGACACCGGTAAGTCCCTTGCTTTTCGCGACGCCCGCCGCCAATTTTCCCGCAATCCCCCTTGATCTTTTTATCGCGCCTCCCCACCCCCCTTCAAGCCGAGTGATACTAATTGCGTGCGTGCGGAATAGCGTTTCCGATCGTGCTCCCGTGCCCCCTTCCCTACCCCCCCCCCCTTTTTTGCCTAGCAAAGTCCTTCGCCCGCCGGCTCGTCGAGGACGATACTCGCCGCGCGCGCGAGCTCCGAGCCGACCGATGGGCGACCTTCGGCTTGGTAAACAAAACCTTGCTTCAACTACGAAGCAAGGCCAGCCGTTATAAGGGCCGTTAAATCTTAGCACAGAGTCCGAATTAATATCTCGGACTCTGGTGAAATTATTCGAGTTCCCCCGTGACCCCCCCCCCTCCTTTTTTTATTTGCGTATTAGCGAAGATCGAGAACTGCTCCCCGAAGGGAGCTGGCGCCCACCGAACCGTCGCGTCTTCGAGCTTGAGCGCTTTTCGAATTCTTTCCTTTTTTGTATTCTTCTCTTTTTCTGTATTCTTTTTTTTCTCTTTCTTTCTTTCTTCTTTTTTTTTTTACCACCGAGCTAGCCCCAAAGTACGCGAGTCGATCCCCTTGCGACAGACCCCTGGACTGAGTGCCACCCTCGCGTGTACGAGCTTCCCCCCCCCCCCCGCTACATTGTAATTGCGTTCCCCCTGTTATGCTGTTAATTAATTAGTTTCACAATTTGTATTCCGACGCTTTAATTTTTTTATTAAATATTGTTATTTTTCATTATATTCGACTATTTTCTTTTGGATTTTTTTTGTATTTTTTGAGTTCCCTTTTTTTCCCCGCTTCCCCCTTTCCCACCCCTTAGGTGGCAGTGTAGCCAGCCAGGGACGTCATAATATATATATATATATATATATATATATATATATATATATATATATATATATATATATATATATATATATATATATATATATATTGTAACGGGTTGGAATTCGTCACAATTAATTTTATTTGTTCGGGACTCGTTCAGGGAAGAAATTAGTTGAAACTCATTGTTTTGGAGGTATTTGGTAATAAAATGACCTTTATTCAGTATGTTGACTCGATATAAAAAAAATTCCGGTGTACAAATGTGGTGTGTTGTTTGTGTCGCTAGAACGTATTTTGTGTGTTGTAATGTGTCGCCGTAGTGTGTTTTGTGTGTTTTAATGTGTCGCTGGAGTGTGTTTTGTGTGTTTTAATGTCTCGCGTCTCGGTCGGTACAATACCCGAATAGCGGACTCGCTCGGAGGGTAAGTGTGTTGGAACGCGATTGCTTTACCGTGGGTCGATGATTTTCTCCCCCTTCTCCTACACGTATTGGCGCTCGCGGGGTGCGTGAGTTACGGCGTGCGGAGTCTACTGAGCGCCTTTCCCTAGGTTGCGCGTGGCGCTGTCTGTCGCGGTCCACTTTCCCTAGCGGTATCGATCGCAGCGCGCTCGATCTCAATACGGCACGCTCCCCCCTCTCTTCCTACTGTCGCTCGTTGCGCGCGGTGCCGAGCGCGCTTTCGTGCTAACCGCCCTCCCTGAGTCCCCCCACTCTATCGAGTCACGACGCGGTGGATCGCGGCGCGCTTTCGACTAACGCGCTAGGGTGCACTTTCTTGTAATTACTCCCCGTGAGCGTAATCGATTATCGCGCGTCGGTAATCGATTACTCTAACCGTGTTTGACGCCGTCGGATGGCGCCACGTACCCGCTTGTGATAATGTATCGCTTGTTATGTGTGTTGTGTCGGTGTGGTGTTTCGAATTTCGATGCCTCTCCGACCTTCAGGTTCTCCTGATACTTTCGGGAGCCCTTGTGGAGATTTTGTGTTTTACAATTGTTTGTTTGTGTGTGTGTATTGTCGCCTGGTACTTCGAATACCTCCTCGCACGTTCCATTCCATAATACTAATTTTCTATCTATCCTATCGTAATTTATTCGTCCTTAATGTTTTTTAGTACTCTTTTTTGTTATTCTTCTCCCAGTTTCTTTTTTTTGTTTCTGTATTTATTGACTTTAAAAAAAAACTATGTCCTAACTTTTTTAAGTTTCTTAAGGTTCCCCTCTTACTGCGTTTCCCCTCCAAATAGGTGGTACTCTGCGAAGTGGTACTTGTTAATCCACGTAAAAAGTCTAGCTCTTTGATGGCGACTCCTTCTTTCTCTTGTTTTTTAAGGTTCCCCTCTTTCTGCCTTTCCCCTCCGGATAGGTGGTACTAGGCTAAGTGGTACTTGTCAATCCACAAAGAAGTAGAAGAAGAAGTGCCGTTCCTCCAACTTTCTTTCTCTTTTATACCCAAATTTTATTGTTTACTTTTCCCCTTCCCTTACCAATTACCCATCATTCCCTTTATTGTTAACCTTTTTTCATGTTTTAAATAAATTTATTCTTGAGAAGAGTATGTGGCTTCCGGATGGAGGCCGTGTTGAGGATCAGCGTTGTGCCGACGTTTCGCAAACGTTACAGCCTGCATCATCAGGGCTGAGAGCTCCGATACTGAAGCTCTCGTGTCTCAGGTATTCCTTATATAGTTGCAGTCGTCGTTCCAGATCGCTGCACCAGCCAATCAGATGTTTTAATTGATCAGCTGGTCAATTAAAAAACCGGGAGGACGGTGTGCCAAATAGGATTGACGTGATATCCTCCATCTCTGTTTAGATTGTCCGGATGTTTTCGGATTTCCAAGCCTTCTCGGTGTTTCCTAGAAAAATAGTTGTTTGATGGGGCCAGACTTTGGGCTTTGTCGAACTGGATGGCATGACCAGTCTCCATCCAATGTTCGGCCAGCGCTGATTGTGTAATATGGCCATATTTGATACACCGTTGGTGTTCTTGGATCCGTGTACTGATCTTCCTCCCGGTTTCCCCTATGTACACTTTACCGCATGAGCAGGGTATTTTGTATACTCCTGGTGCACTTAATGGTGGTCTTTGGTCTTTTGCACTCGGAATCACTTGTCCTAGTTTCTTCTGAGGTTTGAAGATGACTCGCACGTTATGTTTTCCAAGGACCCTGCCTATGCGATCGGTTATGCCCTGAAGGTATGGAAGGGAAGTTGTTGCAGTTATTTGTCCTTCATTCTCTCCATCAGGTGCTGTAACCGTTTTCGGATCAGCTATTTTTCTTTTTAGATTTTTGATCGTTCTTTCGATGTTGCCTGGCTTGTAGCCATTGTCTCCTAAAGCTTTTCGTAGGTGTTCTAGTTCAACCTCCAGGGAGTCTGGTTCGGAGATCGCTAGAGCTCTGTAGACCAGAGAGCTTATGACCGACTGTTTTTGGGAAGGGTGGTGATGGGACGTAGCGTGGAGGTATCTATCCGTATGCGTTGGCTTCCGGTAAACTTTATGGCCCAAAGTGCCATCGCTTTTCCGTTGAACCAGTACATCCAGAAAAGGGATTTGATTTTCCTGTTCTATCTCCATGGTGAATTGAATATTGGGCTGTTGGGAGTTGAGGAAGGTTAAGAAATGATTGAGGTTTTCTTTGCCGTGACTCCAAATGACGAAGGTGTCATCGACATATCGGAACCAGGTGGAGGGCTTGAGGGAAGCTTCTTGCAGAATTCTGTTCTCGAAGTTCTCCATAAAGATGTTGGCAATGATAGGGGAAATAGGGGAACCCATGGCTGCGCCTGAAGTTTGTTCATAAAACTGGGATTGAAATTGGAAGTATGTAGAGTTTAGGCAATGTTCTATGAGGGGCAGTAGGTTAGGGGCAACTTTTTTGGAATTTTTAACTATGTTTAGGGTTTCATTGGTCGGGACGTTTGTAAACAGGGATACAACATCGAAACTCACTAAAATATCTTCTGGTTGTACCTTGATAGACTGGATCTTGTTCACAAAATCCCGGGAGTTTTGGATATAGGAGTTGTTGAGACCTACGAGTTCCTGCAAAGGTTTGCAGAGAAAACGTGCCAAGTGATATGTAGGACTGCCTATGTTGCTAACAATGGGCCTTAGTGGGATGTTGTTTTTGTGTATTTTTGGCAGACCGTAAAGCCTGGGTGGTAGGGATTCCTTAGGTGTAAGGGCTTTGGTTAGGTTTTCCGATAGACCAGCCTTCTTTAGAAGTGTTGTTGTTTTCTTTGCTACACTCGATGTGGGGTCACGTGATAATTTCTTGTACGTGTTGGTGTCCTCGAGTAGGTTCATAATTTTACTGCAGTAGTCCGTTTTATCCATGATGACAGTCCCATTCCCTTTGTCAGCTGGTAGTAATAAGATGTCCTTGTTTTTCTTCAAATTGTGAAGAGCAAGATGTTCTTCCTTCGTGATATTCTACTGCGGAGGTTTTGCCTTGTGTAGAATATTGCTTATCCGTTTCCTGATGTCGTTGCCAGTATCTAGTGGGAGACGGTAGATGGCAGTTTCCACCTGGCTGATGATTTCTCTGGTTCGGAATTTCGATCGGTGTAATGGCGAAATTGTGCCCTTTTGCGAGGACTGATGTTTCAGCTGCGGAGAGTGTGTGGTTACTTAGGTTTTTTACTGTGTGGGTTAGGATGGGCTGCTTCGTCTGTGGACATAGTTTTCTGAATTTTTCTATTTGATTCTTGGATCTTAGGTCTGCACAGTGGAGGGCTTGTTCGTGGGTGACACGGTCAAGATCTTCCCACAGCTGTGGTTCCAAAGAGTCAGATAGACGTAGGTGAAGTTCAAGGAGTTTTTGGGAATTTTGGTCCAAAAGCTTTTTGGTGACAGCTATTCTCTCCTTTACCAGTCTCAGCGAGGCCTGGTGGAGGATAGTTTTGGCTTGTTTTGATGGAAAGGGGTTTTTTAATTGAAAACATTTTGGTACCACTTGATGGTCGCGGCACCTTTTTAGGAATGTTAACGAGCACAGTTGGATGTGCAGAGTTTTCGTGAGTTTGGAAAAGGTGTTAACAGAACCCAAAATAGCCTCTCCGTGTAGGCGTCTGATTTTAGTTTTAAGGCTTTCACGGCTCTTTATGTAATGAGAAGAGTATGTGGCTTCCGGATGGAGGCCGTGTTGAGGATCAGCGTTGTGCCGAGGTTTCGCAAACGTTACAGTCTGCATCATCAGGGCTGAGAGCTCCGATACTGAAGCTCTCGTGTCTCAGGTATTCCTTATATAGTTGCAGTCATCGTTCCAGATCGCTGCACCAGCCAATCAGATGTTTTAATTGATCAGCTGGTCAATTAAAAAATTGACCAGCTGATTTTTAATTGATCAGCTGATCAATTAAAACATCTGATTGGCTGGTGCAGCGATCTGGAACGATGACTGCAACTATATAAGGAATACCTGAGACACGAGAGCTTCAGTATCGGAGCTCTCAGCCCTGATGATGCAGACTGTAACGTTTGCGAAACGTCACATACTCTTCTCATTACATAAAGAGCCGTGAAAGCCTTAAAACTAAAATCAGACGCCTACACGGAGAGGCTATTTTGGGTTCTGTTAACACCTTTTTCAAACTCAGGAAAACTCTGCACATCCAACTGTGCTCGTTAACATTCCTAAAAAGGTGCCGCGACCATCAAGTGGTACCAAAATGTTTTCAATTAAAAAACCCCTTTCCATCAAAACAAGCCAAAACTATCCTCCACCAGGCCTCGCTGAGACTGGTAAAGGAGAGAATAGCTGTCACCAAAAAGCTTTTGGACCAAAATTCCCAAAAACTCCTTGAACTTCACCTACGTCTATCTGACTCTTTGGAACCACAGCTGTGGGAAGATCTTGACCGTGTCACCCACGAACAAGCCCTCCACTGTGCAGACCTAAGATCCAAGAATCAAATAGAAAAATTCAGAAAACTATGTCCACAGACGAAGCAGCCCATCCTAACCCACACAGTAAAAAACCTAAGTAACCACACACTCTCCGCAGCTGAAACATCAGTCCTCGCAAAAGGGCACAATTTCGCCATTACACCGATCGAAATTCCGACCAGAGAAATCATCAGCCAGGTGGAAACTGCCATCTACCGTCTCCCACTAGATACTGGCAACGACATCAGGAAACGGATAAGCAATATTCTACACAAGGCAAAACCTCCGCAGTAGAATATCACGAAGGAAGAACATCTTGCTCTTCACAATTTGAAGAAAAACAAGGACATCTTATTACTACCAGCTGACAAAGGGAATGCGACTGTCATCATGGATAAAACGGACTACTGCAGTAAAATTATGAACCTACTCGAGGACACCAACACGTACAAGAAATTATCACGTGACCCCACATCGAGTGTAGCAAAGAAAACAACAACACTTCTAAAGAAGGCTGGTCTATCGGAAAACCTAACCAAAGCCCTTACACCTAAGGAATCCCTACCACCCAGGCTTTACGGTCTGCCAAAAATACACAAAAACTTTATTTACGACAAACGGATTGTTTAAAGAAAATTCAACAGTAGTCGTAGCAACACGGGGAATAGCCCCTTAAGAGATGCTTTGAATCATCTAAAATAAGGGGAAAAAAGTTTGGTAGTTGTGAAAAAGGCCCCTGTGGGTCTGCGGTGGCAGTGGCCCATGTGCGAGACGTCGACCGTTTTCCTCCGAACACAAATTTTCAAAACGGCACGTAGCATAACTCCAACAATTTTCATTCTATTAACTCCAAATTTTAAGCACACGTTTAAATAACATTCCGAAGAGAAATACGTACTGGATTTTGCATGCGTTAATTATATCAATGTTTATTAACAAATGATTGTTGTCCTTTTTTTCTGTCGATAATTGAGTTTTCGCTTTAAATGCTTGCCGAACACAAGAATTAATATTTTCAAAATCCCCTACGTATTTCTCTAACTATCTCTAGCTATCTCTGGATACTTCAAAATCCCCTACGTGTTTCTCTAGCTATTTCTCTAGCTATCTTTATATACTCATGTAAATTAATAGAATTTAAAAAAATGTTTCCACATTCAAATTTGCATCAATTATAATGCGTGAAAAAAACCAAAGGGTTTTGGAAACTTTTTGAAGTATAAGATGCTTTTATCATGTTTTTATCAAGATTTTTTTTATGGGGGAAAATGTATTTTAAAAAACGTGAAAAATGGCATATTTACGAATATTCTTTCAACTAAGGGTTATTACACACAAGATCTCAAAACTAGAGATTCACACCTTCAATTTTCTTTTTTTTTTTTTATTTTGCTGTACGACCATTTTTTCGAGAAGTAACAGCTATATGAAAATGACCCTAAAATTGGCGGGCTTTTTCAATATCCTTTAATTCTTTTGCCTAGTGTATATAGATAGTCCCTGCGCCCGCATGAGGATTGTTCGAGAACAACTAGCGCTGCGAGTGGCACAGTAGGACACTACAAACAGCGGACAATTCGCATAGCAAAAATTCCAAAAGATTCCCCCTGATTCTGACCAAGTCTACTATACTAGTAGAGCTTCTATGTTAAGCCGCGAGAGGCTCCAAGATTTTTAGTGATCGCGAATGGCTCGGCAAATTTGCCACAATTACCAGTTTGGTGAGTTCGCTCGAGCGTGTACTCGCGAAACAACAGATGCGTCTGCAAGACCGCCTGTGGCGCCGCCTGGAACCAAGCCTGCAGAAAGAAGTAAAGCTCGATAGCTGCGGGTGCCGCAGCCACGTTGAGGGTCTTAGTTCTCTCGTGGCCGTCCAGGATCGCCGCGTCTACCGCGAGAACGATGAGGCCGGCGTATCGGTAGAGGGCGAAAAGCGGAAACGCGACCAGTTGGAGTACTTGCATGGCGAACCACGTGGGCGCGTCATCGGCGATTTTTTCGTCCTCGGTCATCCACCAATCGGGACGCGACACTGTCAACGCGAAATAAACGACCGCCGGTGCGTAGATAAGCGCCAAAGTGGAGAATCCCCATATTGGATTGCCTTCGCGCAAGTGTTGTATCGCGACCGCGAGATCAGCCGCCAAATTCAACACGTAAAGGCCACAACCGAACAATATCGGCACGAGGAATATCAAATACACTTGCTCGGTCGAGGTAAGCGGTATTTTCAGACAACGCGTCGATTTTGCCTGGCAAATCGACGTTCCCGCCATTTCTTCTTACGTCACTCCCCGACGCACGGGCTTCGATTCACTCGCGAAAATATTCATTTACCACAGAGTCGCGGTACGGGAAAATTCAAATTTTCCCGCCGCATCGTAACCGCCACGGCGATCTCCGATCAGTGCGCCGCGAGATTGCGCTGCATCACTGGAATGAAAATAAACTCGCGTCAACACTCTCGCACCGTTGCCGCGCTCCGTGGCTTCGTCTACTCGCGACGGAACAAATACTTCAATTTCAATTCGAATTGCACGATTAGTCGAATTAGCAGAAGAGGAAATTTACCATGCCCGCTGAGAACTTTTCTTTCACACAAGCGCGATTAAAAAAAATACGCGTTTGCTTTTTCGGCTTAGCGAAATTTGCGAGAAGTATTTAGCAGACTCGGGACGTTGAAAATCGCTAAATAGTGACGCGGAAAAACTGATATTCGAACGGTTCGCGTACAAATGATATTTGAACGAAAAGCGCGTCGATTTTTTTTCTTCGCCTTATCTGGCTATTCAAACAGACAATCCTGATTGCCTCGAGACCGTATCAGAATTCTCGATAATTCTCGCGTCTGACTCACCTGCGAGGTGTGTTCGCTCGCGCGCACGAACACGTTTTCTTTTGTTTTCCTTCGACATGCACCGAACGTGTTATTTCGTATCACTCGCGAGCGCACGATTTTTCGTCCCGCTCACGCCGCCCGTCGTCCCTGACATAGACTGCTGTCATCATTCGCGAATCTCAGCTTGTTCGGACCAAAAAAAAAGCAACGTCGCTCGTGACAAGGTCACGACGTATCGACGGAGAAAATAATTCTTTCGCAGTATCAAGGACGATCTCGGAGTAACAGCGAGAACGAAAAAGAAAAATAAACGAAAAAAAATAACACACTGATAAGGACGCTCGCGGGAAGATGCTCTCGCGTCAGTCGGCGCTGCGCGAGTGTGCGAGAGCCGTACGGGCTCTACCGGCCGAACGTCGTACTCGGTGCCCGTGCGTGCGCACACACACACGTCGGGCGCTCGTACCGACGCGTATACCCAGTGTCCCGTTTAAGTCGACCGACTCGAATATCTCCGCAACGGATAACGATACGGAAAAACGTTTGGGGGATTCTACGATAACCGTGGCGCCGCGATTTAAGGGGCTATACCAGTGTGACACTTTAAAAAAATCGATTTTTTGTGCCTTTTCGACTTTAAGAATATCATTATCAATTATATCAATATCATTTTAGCTTGCAAAAATCGATAGTTGAATCTTTAAACGCGTTTTTCTCGTAATAAGATTTTTAAAATTTGCTGACATTGTAACTCAAAGAGCAATCCGATTGACTTGAAATTTGGACCGAGTACTCTAGAATATATTTACTTTACAATGACGTAGGATATTTCTGATTGGATGAAAATTGACGATTTGGCATTGAAAAAAAACGACCATTTTATAAGCAAGAAAACAGACTTTTCATAACTACGCCATTTTGTTAGATTTCGATATTTTTCGAAAATCCTACGACATTGTACAGGAAATACCTTCCAGCTTAACGACATTTTTTTCCTTTTTCGGTTTCAGCTACGCAATCGGCCGGAATCATGTCAGAAGTGGAGGAACTTTTTTTTGGCGCCTTCGAAGGCAGCGCTAAGTCGCTTAGATCTCCATATTTGTCTATGAAAAAATTATGTAATATATGTCAATTATAGCCAAATATATTCTTAATTTTCCGCAACATCCAATTGAGTACTTTTCTTCCAAAAAAATGCCCGAAAACCACCCAAATTTTCAGCGTTTACACTGGTATAGCCCCTTAATGACGGATTCTTGTGTATCTCGACAAGACAAATCGAAAGTGAGTATACAATTTTTCGATATTGATACGAGTTTTCGAGATATCGAATTTTTGATATCTCGATACATTTTTGATATCTCGATATCTCGATACAAGTTTTCGAGATATCGAATTTTTTGATTTTCTGAATTTTTGAAAAATACTTATTGGAACGTATTTCTGTGGTGTGAGGTCTGGGGGGTGAAACCCCCCAGCATAGTGAAGCGGCAGAGCCTCGTGTAGGAGTGAGGGGGCGTAATCCCTCCTAAGACAAAAATATAGTGTTTAACGGAGACTTTGTCCTTGGAGTGCCATATTTCAGGTGTTTACATTTTATTTTTTTTAAAGGAAACGAGTAAAGCTTTTTGAGTGCGGTTTTTTTCTTGCTTTTATTCATGATATACAGAACGTTAAAATTTTTTTTTTTTTTTTTTTTAAAAGAACCAAAATGGCGGCCGTTGCAGCTTCGCGAAAACAGGTCCTCAAATCGCGGGAGGTAAATGGCTGACATCACTGCCCCCTCTTTGTTGATCTGAAACCCAAATTCAAAGCATATTATCAATCTGTGACCCTTTGGTCATGGAATGACGGATGGGTTTTTCGTTTAGTACAAATTTCGGAAAATGGCGGCAATTTAAAAAAAAATCGAATTTTCGCGTTTTTTTCGTATAAAAAGATGAATAATAAATGCAAAAATATATCTATCGAAAAAACGATCCGTCATTCCGTGAAGACATATTTTTTGAGTATGCTCTCCAAATTTCAGGTCGATATGTTAATTACAGCGGTCAGGAGAATGTCAGCCATTTTTAAAAACGTGTTTTCGAGAAAAACGCGTTTAAAGTTTTGTAATGTGTTTACACAAATGTGTTTATAATTACCGCTAATCGGCAATGCCTAGTCCATAGAGGCATCCCTCCTCTTCTTCTAGCTGCTCATGTTGAGCTCAAATTGATTTTTTGAAAATTTCACGGACAGTCTCCCTTAAATGAATGAATATCTGGGATATATGTGGCTAAGATATATATGTTTAGATGAATGAATATTTGGGACATACGTGTTTGTGCGTGCGTGCGTGCGTGCGTGCGTGCGTGTGTGCGTGTGTGTGTGTGTGTGTGTGTGTGTGTGTGTGTGTGTGTGTGTGTGTGTGTGCGCGCGCGCGCGCGTGTGTGTGTGTGTGTAATTCGAGATTTACTATATTATCTAAAAAAAATATATATTTAAAAATTCGATATCTCGAAAACTAATATCGATATCCAAAAATTGTATTCATCACTTTCGATTTATCTCGTCGAGATGCACAAAAATCTATTTTTCTAGGAAACACCGAGAAGGCTTGGAAATCCGAAAACATCCGGACAATCTAAACAGAGATGGAGGATATCACGTCAATCCTATTTGGCACACCGTCCTCCCGGTTTTTTAATTGACCAGCTGATCAATTAAAACATCTGATTGGCTGGTGCAGCGATCTGGAACGACGACTGCAACTATATAAGGAATACCTGAGACACGAGAGCTTCAGTATCGGAGCTCTCAGCCCTGATGATGCAGGCTGTAACGTTTGCGAAACGTCGGCACAACGCTGATCCTCAACACGGCCTCCATCCGGAAGCCACATACTCTTCTCATTACATAAAGAGCCGTGAAAGCCTTAAAACTAAAATTTATTCTTCCTTTGTTTTTTGTTACTTTCTCTGTTTTCTTTCCAACGACTTTTCCCCTTCCCTTACTTTTTACCTGTCGTTACCTTTCTCTACTGTTTTTGTTTATTTTCTATGTTTCTTTTTCTCTCTAACTTTTTCTACCTTAGACTGTTTTTGTTCTTTTCTGTTTTTTCGTCTCTCACTCGTCTTTCCTTTCGTTTATTGTTTTGTAACCTTGAAGGTCGTACCTGCCCACTTGACTTTTTATGATTTATTATTCTCCAACCTCTATTCCTATAATGGTTCGGTTCGTTTGAATTTGTGGTGGGGGTATGGCGCCTGAGACGGACCTGTACGTCTCAATATATATGTGTGTATATATATATATATATATGTGTGTGTGTGTGTGTGTGTGTGTGTGTGTGTGTCTGTGTGTGTATACATACATAGATATAAATACATATACTTACCCTTCTCTGTAAAAAATAAAACACACATACACTCTTTTTATTTAACCTTATATACGTAAATAAAAATACCCGGGTACCTGCGTATGCATAGGACGTTATACGTAGGCACATAGACATATATGTACATATATATATATATATATATATATATATATATATACAGGGTGACAATTATAATGTGGCCATGCTTTTTTTGAGAGCCTTGCGAAGATTTTGGGTCTGAAAAAAATATGATTTTGAATGGTTTTTCGAGCCTTTTTCGAAAAAAAATACGGCAGATTTTTGTCTTCAAAAATGTACGCCAGAAGAAATAAGGCATTGCGAAAAAAAAGCAAAATACATTCCGAGCACATGAGATTGAAGTTTTTTAAATTCCGAATACAATGCACCCCGGAAAACTTGATTTGCGCCCGCCATCATGGTGGAAAAAATTGTTAAAAATACGCCGTAAAGTGGCAATTTGCGTGAAACAAGCGATTTAAGTCAGACGCGATCGTGCTATGGGATGTCCTAGCTTGGTACGTTACAGCTGCAACTTCCGAATGTTCGGCTGTCACAAGAAGGTGGTTCAGAATCCCTTGACCCGCGAATGAGCTAAGGGATCTGAATTTGTGCCCATCCGAGTCCATTGCAGAGAATATGGTCAATTTCGAAAAAGTTCGAAAATTCAATGTACTGCAAATAATATTTTGAATAAATTGGAATTCGTTTCCAGCTCTTGGACACATCATTTTGAAAAAAAACTTTGTCTTTGTCTTTTTGCGTTCACAAGACGTAAATGAAAACACACAACGTACTGGAAAAAGGTGTTTTTAATGATTAATTGAAAAGTACCGAACATCGGAACAAAAACTAGTTTGGTATTTTTTCAGACAAGTTGACCGTGCCTCTACGTGGAGCGCCGATTCGATTTCTATCTACGCAATAAATAATTAATACATGTCTGCGATGGTTCTGAAGGCGTAAACCAGTTATTCCATAATGATGATTATGGTTCTGGGGGATGGGTTCGGAAATCCCCGATATGACTGTCCCGAGCTTATGTTCGCTTTTACCTTACTTTCGGTTATTTTGCGTCAAAGGGTATCGAGACGCTCCGTGGACGGTTTCAAGCGCATTTGTTCTTTGACAAGGGTAAAAGCAATGGTGATGGTGGTTCTGGGGAATTCGATACGCCACATGGACGACGATTATAAGCACATTTATTAATAAAAATAAAAGCAATGATTGTGATGATTCTGGGGTACCCGATTGGACATGCCTGATATGACGGCATCGAGTTCTTCTCTGCTTTTACCTTTCTTTCAGTCATATCGCATCGAATAAAATGACGAAGATTTGGGGATGATAACAGGCGCATTTGTTAATAAACAAAGGTAAAAGCAATGATTGTGTCGATTCTGGGTGACCCAATTGGACAGGCCTGATATGACGGCATCGAGTTCTTCTCTGCTTTTACCTTTCTTTCTGTCATATCGCATCAAATACACTGACGACGATTTGAAGACGATTACAGGCGCATTTGTTAATAAAAAAAGATAAAAGCAATAATTGTGCTGATTCTGGGGGACCCGAATGGACATTACTAACATGACGGCATCGAGTTCTTCTCTGCTTTTACCTTTATTTCTGTCATATTGCTTCAAATAGAATGACGACGATTTGAGGATGATTTCAGGCGCATTTGTTAATAAAAAAAGGTAAAAGCAATGATTGTGATGAATCTGGGGAACCCGAACGAATAGTACTAATATGACGGCATCGAGTTCTTCTCTGCTTTTACCTTTGTTTCTGTCGTATCGCATCAAATACAATGACGACAATTTGAGGATGATTTCAGGCGCCTTTGTTAATAAAAAAAAAAGGTAAAAGCAATAATTGTGATGAATCTAGGGGACCCGACTGGGCATTGCTAATATGACGGCATCGAGTTCTTCTCTGCTTTTACCTTTATTTCTGTCATATTGGATCAAATAAAATGACGACGATTTAAGGATGATTACAGGCGCATTTCTTAACAAACAAAGATAAAAATAATGATTGTGCAAATTCTGGAAGACCCGACTGGACATTGCTAATATGACGGCATCGAGTTCTTCTCTGCTTTAACTTTATTTCTATCGTATCGCATCAAATACAACGACGAGGATTTGAGGATGATTACAGGCGCATTTGTTAATAAAAAAAAAGATAAAAGCAATAATTGTGCTCATTCTGTGGGACCCGAATGGACATTGCTAATATGACGGCATCGAGTTCTTCTCTGCTTTTGCCTTTATTTCTGTCGTATCGCATCAAATACAATGACGACGATTTGAGGATGATTACAGGCGCATTTGTTAATAAAAAAGATAAAAGCAATAATTGTGCTCATTCTGGGGGACCCGAATGGACATTGCTAATATGACGGCATCGAGTTCTTCTCTGCTTTCACCTTTATTTCTGTCATATCGTATCAAATACAATAACGACGATTTAAGGATGATTACGGGCACATTTCTTAATAAACAAAGATAAAAGCAATGATTGTGATGAATCTGGGGGACCCGAATGGACATTGCTAATATGCCGGCATCGAGTTATTCTCTGCTTTTGCCTGTATTTCTGTCATATCGCATCAAATACAAAAACGAGGATTTAAGGATCATTACGGGCGAATTTCTTAATAAACAAATATAAAAGCAATGATTGTGCCGATTCTGGTGGACCCGGATGGACATTACTAATATGACCGCCTCGAGTTCTTCTCTGCTTTTACCTTTATTTTTGTCGTATCGCATCAAATACAACGACGACAATTTGAGGATGATTTCAGGCGCATTTGTTAATAAAAAAAGGTAAAAGCTATGATTGTGATGAATCTGGGTGACCCGAATGGGCATTGCTAATATGACGGCATCGAGTTCTTCTCTGCTTTTACCTTTATTTCTGTCATATCGTATTAAATACAATAACGACGATTTAAGGGTGATTACGGGCACATTTCTTAACAAACAAAGATAAAAGCAATGATTGTGATGAACCTGGGGGACCCGAATGGACATTGCTAATATGACGGCATCGAGTTCTTCTCTGCTTTTACATGTATTTCTGTCATATCGCATCAAATACAATAACGAGGATTTAAGGATCATTACGGGCGCATTTCTTAATAAAAAAAGATAAAAGCAATGATTGTGCCGATTCTGGGGGATCCGAATGGACATTATTAATATGACGGCGTCGAGTTCTTCTCTGCTTTTACCTTTATTTCTGTCATATTGCTTCAAATACAATGACGACGATTTGAGGATGATTTCAGGCGCATTTGTTAATAAAAAAAAAGGTAAAAGCAATGATTGTGATGAGTCTGGGGGACCGAAATGGATATTACTAATATGACGGCATTGAGTTCTTCTCTGCTTTTACCTTTATTTCTATCATATTGCTTCAAATACTATGACGACGATTTGAGGATGATTTCAGGCGCATTTGTTAATTAAAAAAAAGGTAAAAGCAGTGATTGTGATGAATCTGGGGGACCCGAATGGGCATTGCTAATATGACGGCATCGAGTTCTCTGCTTTTACCTTTCTTTCAGTCATACCGCATCGAATAAAATGACGAAGATTTGGGGATGATAACAGGCGCATTTGTTAATAAACAAAGGTAAAAGCAATGGTTGTGTCGATTCTGGGGGACCCAATTGGACAGGCCTGATATGACGGCATCGAGTTCTTCTCTGCTTTTACCTTTCTTTCTGTCATATCGTATCAAATACACTGACGACGATTTGAAGACGATTACAGGTGCATTTGTTAATAAAAAAAGATAAAAGCAATAATTGTGCTCATTCTGGGGGACCCGAATGGACATTACTAACATAACGGCATCGAGTTCTTCTCTGCTTTTACCTTTATTTCTGTCATATTGCTTCAAATGCAATGACGACGATTTGAGGATGATTTCAGGCGCATTTGTTAATAAAAAAAGGTAAAAGCAATGACTGTGATGAATCTGGGGAACCCGAATGAATATTACTAATATGACGGCATCGAGTTCTTCTCTGCTTTTACTTTTGTATCTGTCATATTGCTTCAAATACAATGACGACGATTTGATGATGATTTCAGGCGCATTTGTTAATAAAAAAGGTAAAAGCAATGATTGTGATGAATCTGGGGAACCCGAATGAATATTACTAATATGACGGCAGCGAGTTCTTCACTGCTTTTACCTTTGTTTCTGTCGTATTGCTTCAAATACATTGACAACAATTTGAGGATGATTTCAGGCGCCTTTGTTAATAAAAAAGGTAAAAGCAATAATTGTGATGAATCTAGGGGACCCGAATGGGCAGTGCTAATATGACGGCAACGAGTTCTTCTCTGCCTTTATTTCAGTCATATTGGATCAAATAAAATGACAACGATTTAATGATGATTACAGGCGCATTTCTTAACAAACAAAGATAAAAGCAATGATTGTGCAAATTCTGGAAGACCCAAATGGACATTGCTACTATGACGGCATCGAGTTCTTCTATGCTTTTACCTTTATTTCAGTCGTATCGCATCAAATACAACGACGAGGATTTGAGGATGATTACAGGCGCATTTGTTAATAAAAAAGATAAAAGCAATAATTGTGCTCCTTCTGGGGGACCCGAATGGACATTGCAAATATGACGGCATCGAGTTCTTCTCTGCTTTTACCTTTGTTTCTGTCGTATCGCATCAAATACAATGACGACGATTTGATGATGATTTCAGGCGCATTTGTTAATAAAAAAGATAAAAGCAATGATTGTGATGAATCTGGGGAACCCGAATGAATATTACTAATATGACGGCAGCGAGTTCTTCACTGCTTCCACCTTTGTTTCTGTCGTATTGCTTCAAATACATTGACAACAATTTGAGGATGATTTCAGGCGCCTTTGTTAATAAAAAAGGTAAAAGCAATAATTGTGATGAATCTAGGGGACCCGACTGGGCATTGCTAATATGACGGCATCGAGTTCTTCTCTGCTTTTACCTTTATTTCTGTTATATTGGATCAAATAAAATGACCACGATTTGAGGATGATTACAGGCGCATTTGTTAATAAAAAAGGTAAAAGCAATGATTGTGATGAATCTGGGGAACCCGAATGAATATTACTAATATGACGGCAGCGAGTTCTTCACTGCTTCCACCTTTGTTTCTGTCGTATTGCTTCAAATACATTGACAACAATTTGAGGATGATTTCAGGCGCCTTTGTTAATAAAAAAGGTAAAAGCAATAATTGTGATGAATCTAGGGGACCCGAATGGACATTGCTAATATGACGGCATCGAGTTCTTCTCTGCTTTTACCTTTATTTCTGTAATATTGGATCAAATAAAATGACTACGATTTAAGGATGATTACAGGCGCATTTCTTAACAAACAAAGATAAAAGCAATGATTGTGCAAATTCTCGAAGACACGGATGGACATTGCTAGTATGACGGCATCGAGTTCTTCTCTGCTTTTACCTTTATTTCTGTCGTATCGCATCAAATACAACGACGAGGATTTGAGGATGATTACAGGCGCATTTGTTAATAAAAAAAGATAAAAGCAATAATTGTGCTCATTCTGGGGGACGCGAATGGACATTGCTAACATGACGGCATCGAGTTCTTCTCTGCTTTTGCCTTTATTTCTGTCGTATCGCATCAAATACAATGACGATGATTTGAGGATGATTACAGGCGCATTTGTTAATAAAAAAGATAAAAGCAATAATTGTGCTCATTCTGGGGGACCCGAATGGACATTGCTAATATGACGGCATCGAGTTCTTCTCTGCTTTTACCTTTATTTCTGTCATATCGTATAAAATACAATAACGACGATTTGAGGATGATTACAGGTGCATTTGTTAATAAAAAAGATAAAAGCAATAATTGTGCTCATTCTGGGGGACCCGAATGGACATTGCTAATATGACGGCATCGAGTTCTTCTCTGCTTTTACATGTATTTCTGTCATATCGCATCAAATACAATAACGAGGATTTAAGGATCCTTACGGGCGCCTTTCTTAATAAAAAAACATAAAAGCAATGATTGTGCCGATTCTGGGGGATCCGAATGGACATTACTAATATGACGGCGTCGAGTTCTTCTCTGCTTTTACCTTTATTTCTGTCATATTGCTTCAAATACAATGACGACGATTTGAGGATGATTTCAGGAGCATTTGTTAATAAAAAAAAGGTAAAAGCAATGATTGTGATGAATCTGGGGGACCCGAATGGATATTACTAATATGACGGCATTGAGTTCTTCTCTGCTTTTACCTTTATTTCTATCATATTGCTTCAAATACTATGACGACGATTTGAGGATGATTTCAGGCGCATTTGTTAATAAAAAAAAGGTAAAAGCAGTGATTGTGATGAATCTGGGGGACCCGAATGGGCATTGCTAATATGACGGCATCGAGTTCTCTGCTTTTACCTTTCTTTCAGTCATACCGCATCGAATAAAATGACGAAGATTTGGGGATGATAACAGGCGCATTTGTTAATAAACAAAGGTAAAAGCAATGGTTGTGTCGATTCTGGGGGACCCAATTGGACAGGCCTGATATGACGGCATCGAGTTCTTCTCTGCTTTTACCTTTCTTTCTGTCATATCGCATCAAATACACTGACGACGATTTGAAGACGATTACATGCGCATTTGTTAATAAAAAAAGATAAAAGCAATAATTGTGCTCATTCTGGGGGACCCGAATGGACATTACTAACATGACGGCATCGAGTTCTTCTCTGCTTTTACCTTTATTTCTGTCATATTGCTTCAAATACAATGACGACGATTTGAGGATGATTTCAGGCGCATTTGTTAATAAAAAAAAAGGTAAAAGCAATGACTGTGATGAATCTGGGGAACCCAAATGAATATTACTAATATGACGGCATCGAGTTCTTCTCTGCTTTCACTTTTGTTTCTGTCATATTGCTTCAAATACAATGACGACGATTTGATGATGATTTCAGGCGCATTTGTTAATAAAAAAGGTAAATGCAATGATTGTGATGAATCTGGGGAACCCGAATGAATATTACTAATATGACGGCAGCGAGTTCTTCACTACTTTTACGTTTGTTTCTGTCGTATTGCTTGAAATACATTGACAACAATTTGAGGATGATTTCAGGCGCCTTTGTTAATAAAAAAGGTAAAAGCATTAATTGTGATGAATCTAGCGGACCCGACTGGGCATTGCTAATATGACGGCATCGAGTTCTTCTCTGCTTTTACCTTTATTTCTGTCATATTGGATCAAATAAAATGACGACGATTTAATGATGATTACAGGCGCATTTGTTAATAAAAAAGGTAAAAGCAATGATTGTGATGAATCTGGGGAACCCGAATGAATATTACTAATATGACGGCAGCGAGTTCTTCTCTGCTTCCACCTTTGTTTCTGTCGTATTGCTTCAAATACATTGACAACAATTTGAGGATGATTTCAGGCGCCTTTGTTAATAAAAAAGGTAAAAGCAATAATTGTGATGAATCTAGGGGACCCGAATGGACATTGCTAATATGACGGCATCGAGTTCTTCTCTGCTTTTACCTTTATTTCTGTAATATTGGATCAAATAAAATGACGACGATTTAAGGATGATACAGGCGCATTTCTTAACAAACAAAGATAAAAGCAATGATTGTGCAAATTCTCGAAGACCCGAATGGACATTGCTAGTATGACGGCATCGAGTTCTTCTCTGCTTTTACCTTTATTTCTGTCGTATCGCATCAAATACGACGACGAGGATTTGAGGATGATTACAGGCGCATTTGTTAATAAAAAAAGATAAAAGCAATAATTGTGCTCATTCTGGGGGACCCGAATGGACATTGCTAATATGACGGCATCGAGTTCTTCTCTGCTTTTACCTTTATTTCTGTCATATCGTATAAAATATAATAACGACGATTTGAGGATGATTACAGGTGCATTTGTTAATAAAAAAGATAAAAGCAATAATTGTGCTCATTCTGGGGGACCCGAATGGACATTGCTAATATGACGGCATTGAGTTCTTCTCTGCTTTTACCTTTATTTCTGTCATATCGTATAACATACAATAACGACGATTTGAGGATGATTTCAGGCGCATTTGTTAATAAAAAAAGGTAAAAGCAATGATTGTGATGAATCTGTGGGACCCGAATGGATATTACTAATATGACGGCATTGAATTCTTCTCTGCCATTACCTTTATTTCTGTCATATTGCTTCAAATACAATGACGACAATTTGGGGATGATTTCAGGCGCCTTTGTTAATAAAAAAAGGTAAAAGCAATGATTGTGATGAATCCAGGGGACCCGAATGGGCATTGCTAATATGACGGCATCGAGTTCTTCTCTGCTTTTACCTTTATTTCTTTCATATTGCATCAAATACAATGACGACGATTTAAGGATGTCTACAGGCGCATTTCTTAATAAACAAAGGTAAAAGCAATGATTGTGTCGATTTCGGGGAACCCAATTGGACATGCCTGATATGACGGCATCGAGTTCTTCTCTGCTTTCACCTTTATTTCTGTCGTATCGCTTCAAATAGAATGACGAGGATGTGGGGATGATTACAGGCGCATTTGTTAATAAACAAACGTAAAAGTAATGATTGTGATGATTCTGGGGGACCCGATTGGACATTGCTGATATGACGGCACCGAGTATTTTCTCCGTCCCGTCGAGTATGTCCTTAATTTCGGCGCCTTCCCGATGATGTTAATAGGAGATGATTTCAACTCGTTGCCAGCCGTAAGCAAATATTTCAATAATTCGTCAAGAGCATCATGTTGTCGCAACTAATGACTCAATACGACCGATCGTCGATTAGACGAACGGCTGTCTGCCCCTAAAATCCCGCGAATTGAATTTTAAAAAAGTAGATTGTATTACCACGCGAGCGTCGAGATTGATATGCTGTAAAATAAAAAGTTTGGCTCATATCGTGTCTTGGAGAGGAGCAGAGCCGCGTAGCCACATTCTAAACATACATTTTGAGACCTCAATCACTTGATTTCATCTCATATTTCAGGAAATCCGTGGGAATCTACAATTTTCAGGTATTTGTTTACCATTTCGAGAAAATATCGTCCAACATTTGTGACATTTAGTTCTGGGGAAGGTCGGGAACGGCGCACGTCTCGAAATTTTCGGTGTGTACGTATGTACGTATACCTACGCACACACGAAGCCCGTCGAGGATTGCCGGACGCTAGCGATAATGTTGCCTCGCGGTCGATAGCTGTAGGTTGCACTAATTTTGTTTTACCGATGCGAGCAGAAGCTGCGTCTTAAGCTCATTTCATGTTGGAGACATTAACAAGCGAAAAACGTTTTCCCGATACACATGTGTCACTGTCAATTATGGCTTCGGACGCTACGACGTATATCGCGACCAAACCGACTAAATTTCACAAAAACATTCTTTGGAACGATGAAATGTTGGGGAGGATTATCGTGAATATTAGTGAAGAGGAAGGAACTGATGGGACAGGAATTTCGGCCGCAACATTGAGGAAAATTTGTTCGGAGGTATTCGTCGTGTTACCCAGCCCGAACCGTCCCAATTATATTCGGAATTTTATCGACCGACATCGTTTAGCGATTGCCAAATTCGTCAAAATGCACGCGATCCATAGAGAAGTTTCGGAATCATCTAAATTGTAAGTAAATTTACGATAACATGTTTAATCCTCTGTAGCGTCGTGTGACATTTCTGTCCCAAACCGATTCTCAGCCTATTGACATCTAAATATTCCTTCAAACCCATTTTGAGTCCATGAAACTGATGTGTAACAAACCAATGTATCGACTTATTTTAATACAAAACATGTTTTACAATTTTACTCAAGTATATAAATAAAAAGTAGTGTTTGGTAACTTTTTTTCAGTCACAGTTTCGAAGAAGTTGGCCGAGTAACGCGACGATTTATTTTAGACCGCAGCGAAACTGCCGTCATCCTGCCATGGTACTCATTTATGAATATTTTTAAGCTGCCATTTACTATTCTAACATAATTAAACATTTTTAAACGTTATTGTTCTTTGCACTTTTAGCCACACAGAGTCAGCTAACGGGAAAAAAATAGCCAGAGAAATCTGTCCAAAAGATAGGATAAGGGTCGATGCAGAAGAGGTAAATACAAACATCTTTTATAGCTGTTAAATGTATCTGCAATTTCGAATCATTTAGAAAATTTGTTAAGGAATTATTCTGTACAGCTCCCTCTGTACATTCTCTCAATCTCTAGAAATAGATTAGAATCAGATTTTTCTTTAGTTCACAGGTTTTCCTCCATCCGGCCCCTCGCCAGCATTAAAGAAAATCCTACGATTCATCCAACGTCTACACAAATAAAAAATAAAAATAATATATAAATATATTTTATATTTATATATTATATATAAATATATTTTATATTTATATATTATATATAAATATATTTTATATTTATATATTACATATAAATATATTTTATATTTATATATTATGTAAATATAAAATATATAATAAATACTAATAAAAAATAGACAGTGTACTTAAACAGTGTACTTCTTTTTGGGGGAGGGGTACCGTTCCCTTTTGCCGCACCCGCGACGGAACTTCAACGCAGCCTCAGGTCACGTCGGTAAAACAAACTTAGCGCAAGCTACAGCTATGTAGCGCCAGGCTAAATTGTCGCTAGTGTTCGGCAAGCCCCGACGGGCTCCGGTGTGAGTATTTACAACGTACATACGTACGCCGCAGAAAGTTCGAGATGTGCTCCGCGCTGGGATTCGCCGGAACTAAATGTCGCAAATGTCGGCCGATATTTTCTGGAAATCGTAAACAAATACCTACAAATTATGGTTTCCCATGGATCTTCTAAAATATGTGACAGAATCAAATGGTTGAGGTCCCAAAATACATGTTTTGCATATAGCTACACAGCTCTTCTCCCTTGCGAGTCGTGATATCAACCAAAATTTTTACTTGACAGCATTTCCATCACGATGCTCGCTTGGTAATACAATCTGTAATTTTTTTTTTCGATTTGAGAAATTTGGGGAGAAGACAGCTGGTCGTCTATCAATTTGACATTGTCTGGTCAAATTTCATGAAATTCTGAAGAGCCGTTTACGAAATCCATGGAATACTATCAACATGATCGGCCGACGCGGGGGGGGGGGGAGGAGGAGTGTGTGCGGCTCCCTCGTAAGCGGATTCGATGGGACATTTTTGAGTTCACGGCACCATGCTTGTATCTGCATCCATCTTACATTCGGAGATTTGGCGACCACATTGATCACGACGCTCGGAGGTTGTTTATAGGCGCATTCGTTAATTAGCGAACGTAGAAGTGATTATGTTAAAGTGATTCGGGGATTCGATAGGACATTACCGATATTATCGCATCAAGATTTTTTCTGCTTTTACCTCACTTTCGGTCATTTGGCATTAAAAACTATATTTACGATTGTAAAACAAGTACAGGCACATTTGTTAATTGACCAAGGTAAAAGCATGGATGGTGAAGCTTTAGGCGAATTCGGTGCGAGTTTCCGGATGAGACGGCACCGAGATTTTCTCTGCTTTCACCTTACCTTCGGTCATTTTGCGTCGAAATTGCTTACAACGCTCGGAGGACGATTACATCCGCATTTGTTAATTAACAAATGTAAAAACAATGATGATGGAGCGTTTCGGAGGTTTGACGGGACATTTTCGAAATAACGGGTCGGCGATTCTCTCTGCATTCACCTTACCTTCGGTCATTTTGCAAAAAAATATAAAAACGGTCGTAAAATGACTACAGGGGCATTTTTTCATTAACCAAGGTAAATGCAATGATGATGAAGAGATTCAGGGATGCGCTAGGCCATTCCGAATAAAAAGGCACCGAGATTCTCTCTGAATAAACCTTACCTTCGGTAATTTTGCATAAAAAATATGAACGCGATCAGAAAATGAATACAAGCGCATTTGTTTATCGACCAAAATAAAAGCAATGACGAAGCGTTTTTGGGATTCGATGGGACATTTCCTATATGATATCACCGAGATGCTCTCTGCTTTCACCTAACCTTCGGTCATTTTGCGTCCAAATTGATTATGACGATCGGAAAACGTTTACAGCCGCATTTGTTGAGAAACAAATGTAAAAGCAATGATGATGAAGCGGTTCGGCGGTTCGACGGGCCACTGCCGAAATCACGGCACCGAGATTCTCTCTCCTTTCACCTTACCTTCGGCCATTTCGCGGAAAAAAATATGAATGCGCTGGTAAAATGACAACAGGCGCCCTTGTTTATTAACCAAGTTAAAATCAATGATGATGAAGGGGTTCGGGGGTTCGATAGGATATTCCAAAAATCACCGCTTCGAAATTCTCTCTGCTTTCACCTTATCTTCGGTCATTTTCGATCAAAACCAATAACGACGCTCTGAGGACGTGTGAAAGCGCCTTTGTTAATTATAAAAGACAAATGAAATAAGCCCGGTGGTTCTCGGAGATTCGACGGGATATTCCCGATAAGACGGCACCGAGATTCTCTCTGCTTTCACCTTACCTTCGGTTATTTCGGATCTAAATTCATTATGACGCTCGCAGAATTTTTACAGCCGTATTTGTTAATTAACAAATGTAACAGCAATGATGATCAAGCGTATTGGAGGTTTGACGGGACATTACCGAAATCAAGGGACGGAGATTCTCTCTGCTTTTACCTTACCTCCGGTCATTTTCTGTTATAAAATGTGAACGCTGTGGTAAAATGACGACAGGCTCATTTGTTTATTAACCATGGTAAAAGCTATGATGAAGACGCGATTCGAGTATTCGTTGGAACATTCCTAATAATAAGGCACTAATATTCTCTCTGTTTTCACGTTACCTTCGGTTATTTGCGGTTAAAATCAATAACAACGCTTTGAGGATGTTTAAAGGCGCATTTGTTAATAATAAAAGACAAAAGAAATAATCGTGATGGTTCTCGAGGATTCGATTGGACATTCTCGATAAGACGACAACGAGATTCTCCCTGCTTTCACCTTACTTCGGTCATTTTGCGTCAAAATTGATCACGACGCTCGGAGGCCGTTTACAGAGGCATTTGTTAATTAACAAATGTAAAAGCAATGATGATGAAGCTGTTCAGAAATCACGTGACGTAGATTATCTCTGCTTTAACCTTTCCTTCGGTCTTTTTAGGTAATAAAATATGAAAGCGGTGGTACAATGTCTACAGGCGCATTTATTTATTAACCAAGATAAAAGCAATGATGATGAAGCGTTTCGGGGGTTCGATGGGACATTCGGGAAATCGCGGCATCGAGATTCTTTATCCTTTCACCTAACCTTCGGTCATTTTGCGTAAACAAATATGAAGGTGGTGGTAAAACGAATACAGGCGCAATTATTTATTCACCATGGTAAAAGCAATGATGATGAAGCGTTCCGGGGGTTCGATCGGATATTCCCAAAATCACGGCTTCGAAATTCTCTCTGCTTTCGAACAACCTTCGGTCATTTTGCGTAAAAAAATATGAACGCGGTGGTAAAATGACTACAGGCGCAATTATTTAATAACCAAGGTAAAAGCAATGATAATGAAGCTGTACGATAGGATATTCTCAAAAATCACAGCTTCGAAATTCTCTCTGCTTTCACGTTATCTTTGGTCATATTCGGTCAAAACCAATAACAACGCTCTGAGGATGTTTAAATGCGCATTTGTCAATTATAAAAGACAAAAAAATAATCGTGATGGTTCTCGAGGATTCCATTGGACATTTCCGATAAGACGCAATAAGATTCTCCCTCCTTCACCTTACGTTCGGTCCTTTTGCGTGAAAATTGATCATGACGCTCAGAGGACCTTTACAGACGCATTTGATGACGAACATCGACATAACCTCACAAATTTTCGAAATCCGTTTTCTCGGCGTCGATGAAGTTTACGGCGAAAAATCGAGCATCAGTCTTTGTAGAATTCATAGAGACAGAAATAGATGCTTGAATTTTACTATAAAAATGTTTCGTCCTTGAGAAATTGCGATTTTTAAATTTCGACTATCTCTCTCACACTCGTGTGTCACGTGGTACGTCTTCATCATGTCCTTAATTAACAAATGTAAAAGCAGTGATGATGAAGCGTTTCTGAGGTTTGACGGGATATTCCCGAAATCACGTGACGTAGATTACCTCTGTTTTTACCTTACCTTCGGTCATTTTCGGTAATAAAATATGAAAGCGGTGGTACAATGACTACAAGCGCATTTTTTATTAACCAAGGTTTTATTTAAAACCAAGGTTGTTTATTTAAAAGCAATGATGATGAAGCGTTTCGGGGGTTCGATGCGACATTCTCGACATCGCGACACCGAGATTCTTTCTGTCTTCACCTAACCTTCGGACATTTTGCATACAAAAACATGAAGGCGGTGGTAAAATGAATGCACGCGCAATCATTTATTAACCATGGTAAAAGCAATGATGATGAAGCGATTCGGAGGTTCGATGAAATATTTCCAAAATCATGGCTTCGAAATTCTCTCTGCTTTCACCTTATCTTCGGTCATTTTCGATCAAAGTCAATAACGACGCTCTGAGAGCGTGTAAAGGCGCCTTTGTTAATTATAAAAGACAGCTGAAATAATAGCGATGGTTCTCGGAGATTCGATGGTATATTCCCGATAAGACGGCACCGCGATTCTCTCTGCTTTCACCTTATGTTAGGTTATTTTGCGTCTAAATTGATTATGACGCTCGGAGAACGTTTACAGCCACATTTGTTAATTAACAAATGTAAAAGCAATGATGATGAAGCGTTTCGGAGGTTTGACGGGACATTCCCGAAATCATGGCACTGAGATTTTCTCCCCTGTCACCTTACCTTCGCTCATCTCACGTAAAAAAATATGAACGCGATGGAAAAATGACTACAGGAGAATTTGTTTATTACCCAAGGTAAAGGCAAAGATTATGAAGCGGTTTGGGGGTTCGATGGAAGATTCTCGAAATCGCGTCTTCGAGATTGCTCTGCTCTCCGAGGACGTTTAAATGTGCATTTGTTAATGATAAAAGTTACAAGAAATAATCGTGATGGTTCTCGCGGATGCGATGGGACATTCCCGATAATACGGCACCAAGATTCTTTCTGCTTTTACCTAACCGTCTGTCATTTGCCGTAAAAAAATATGAACGCGGACGTAAAATGATTCGGGGATTCGATGAGACATTTCCTATAAGAAGGCACCGAAATTCTCTCTGCTTTGACCATCCTTTCTGTCATTTTGGGTCAGAAACTATGGGTAAAATCAACTATGATGAAGCGGTTCGGGCGTTCGATGGGACATTCCCGAAATTATGGCACCAAGATTCTCTCCCTTATCACCTTGCCTTCGGTCATTTCGCATAAAAAAATATAAACGTGATGGTAAAATGAAAACAGACGAATTTGTTTCGTACCCAAGGTAAAAGCAAAGATGATTAAGCGGTTCGCGCGTTCGATGGAACATTCTCGAAATCACGTTTTCGAGATGTCTCTGCTTTCACCTTACGTTCGGTCATTTTGCGTAAAAAAAATATAAATGAAGTGGTAAAATGAGTACAGGCGTATTTGTTTATTAACTGCAGTACTACAGCAATGCTGATGACGTGTTTCGGGGATTCGAATAGGACATTCCCGATAAGAAAGCACCCAGATTCTCTTTGCTTTCACCGCACTTTTCGCCATTTTCCGAAAACAGGCACCACGACGCTCGTAGGACGTTTACATGCACATTTAGTTTTTGACCAACGTAAAAGCAATGATGACGAAGCTCTTTGGAGGTTCGATGGGACATTCTTGCAATCACGGTTCCGAATTTCTATCTGCTTGTAACCCACCTTCCGTCATTTGCTTAAAAAAATATCAACGCGGTGGTAACTTGACTTCAGGCGCATTTGTTATCTAACAAAGGTGAGAGCGATGAAGCTGAAGCGTTTTTGGGCTTTGATGGGTTATTTCATATATCATGAAACCGAAATTCTCTCTACTTTGACCGTTCCTTTGGTCATTCGGCGTAATAAAAATATGATCGCGCTGATAAAACGACTACAGGCGCATTTGTTAATTAACAAAGGTGACAGCAATGATGATGCGCATTTGTTTATTAACATAGGTAAAACATTATTGCATAAAGGTAAAGCATTGGTACTTGTTGTATTCATACTCGTGGATAAGTACTCGGGTCTCATGTCCATGGTCTAAGTCAGTCACGTCGGGAAAACCGAGGTACTCTTACACTTGTACAACACATTTGCCATTTATGATTGAAGTTACGAAATTATTGAAAGACGAGGAAAGAAAGCGCGAAAGACACAACCTTTGTAATCGCTAATGCCAAATCATTTTTATATCTGAAATTGTATACCGAGCGTTGAAAGATGTATTTTCCTCACTTGACAATATTTTCCTCACTTGAATTTAAGTAGTTGAATTTTAATAGTATCCACAAAAAAAAAAAAAAAAAAAAAAATAAGACCGATGTGTTGGTCTAGTGGTTAGAGTACTTGCCTCTGGAATCAACACATCGGGAGGTCGCGGGTTCGAATCACCGTCTCGTAGTTTCGGAGAGAAATAAAAACACGGGCGTGACGTAGCTCCAGTTCTACACGGGTGTCGCGCACACGGACCGGTACGTGTGTGTGTCGTGTGTGTATGGCTGTAGCCTGTGAGCTATTTCTCGACGAAACGCGACTAGCTCCGAGGCTGGGAAGCGAACCCGTGACCGGCTGTATTGGTATAGGTTTTCCGCAGTTTCCCTATACCCATGACAGAAAATGTCATGGTGAATGCGATACAGAGGGGGAAGTCGGCTGCGGCCGCAAGGTGGGGATCGATCAGGGATGTGGATTGGAGAAAAATGGTGGGAAATGTAAAAAGGGGAAATCCCTGTACATGGAAGCTACAAAATGGCGAAGCGTTCGCCGTAGCAGATACAATAAAAAAAAAAAAATAATAGTATCCACAAAATTCTTAAAAGTCCAGTACACACCAAATTCATGCGATGTTCTGAATTTAAACAATACACGCAGAATACAAATGGAGTTCGTGAAAATATAAAAAGGGCAAATGAAACAGATTCAAAGGCACACGATTGAGTAGGAATCTCAGAATTTGTCATCAACCGCTTCAATATTGTGACAAGGCGTCAGGTGACGACGGTGATTCGAGGGGGATCTGCTCGTGATCATGCTCGAGCGCCGTCAAATCCTCGCAAGCCTTGACGGAGTCGATCTCTTCCATCACTTCACCAATGTACTAATGGGACAAACGCTCTCTTGTAGGACGTCAAGTGAACTTAGTAATTCAATTTAACCCAGGATACTTTCATGGCGGTTGTGTTCCACAGCATCGACGCGGTGCAGCTGACCTTTTTCAAAAGATACATATGAGCGATTGAATTCAGAGATCATGCAAAGAACATTTTCCGATGATTGGAATTCGGAAGAGACAAGTGAAAAATGATTAGACCGATTCGCAAAAACACTTGCAGATACACAAACCCAACCAAACTGATACAGCTAAACCAACCCAATATCACTTTTCAGGAGCGACTCTCTTCCCTTACGATGCCTTTAGAGGTTAGTCATCATCGTACCCAAATATTGAATGGATTTTTTATATTTGAAATGCAAAAAAAAGATTACTTCAAATCTTACCCACGACGGTTGGCTCGACGTCTACCATGACAACCCCAGGTTCCTTTTTACCGGAGCTCATCTCGTTAATAAATGTATTGAAGCAATATTCGTCCCGGATGCTGAGGTCGATTACTTAATACCGTCCAGCAGTGTTGCAAGTTCGACGCAATACAATTCCCAGCAGGAATTGCCCATTTGTATGCCGGCTCGGCCAATGTGAACCTATCTACAATCGCGCTAAGAAAAGAATGCTCAAACGTTATCACTTTCAGATCTTCGTCTCTCTCCGTGCAGACTTTTTAGTAAACGAATGAATAGATTTTTTCGGGTCTAACGTACCATTTTTTCCCTCTTTATCGCAACTCGTGTAACCGTAAATAAAATAACAATTTCCTTGTCGCTCCGGAATCAAACTGGACCAACAATTTGGGTAAAAGACCGGCAAATGTAGGAGACGAGTGTATTGTCCGCAGGAATATCTAAGATGACTTGCATTATCGATACGTTCTTACGCACAGTTTGATATTTCGAAGTGGTATCTTAAAAACGAACCTCAAATAGAATTGTTTGTAACTTTCAAGACTTGATTGCAATAATATAACTTCAGTGATATAACATCCATAACATAATTTTAATTTGAACTGAAGTTTTTTTATATACAATTTTCTATTTACAATGTTTTATATACAATTGTCTATTTACTACTATTTAAACATTTTTATATAAAATTTCTATTTACTACTATTTACAAATTTTTATATACAATTTTCTATGTACAAAATATTAACCGCACAAGCAACAAAAAGTACAACAACTGGATTTTAAGGCTTCCTGAAAGCAGAAAGGATTATCACGTTGAGCTATCAGACAGTTGAAGATTATTCCAATTTAACTTTAAATGAACTATTTACAAACGAATCCCCATTCACTCAGCAGTTAATGACCAAGCGCCAAAACATGAAACTCAGAAAATTCTTAGAGTACCTCAAAATACGGACATGACAGGATAAGAATGAGAGAAATGTGTAAGCCGGAATTCTCAATGACAAAAATGAGCAACTGAAATTTTTTAACGAGTTAACAGATAACGGTAAGTACAAAGATTTTTAAATAATGTAATGCAGTAGTTTAAGAAATTGTACCCACAGATAATCGGCGAATAATGCAGGGACTTCAAGATTAGTACCGCTTCCACGTTGAGAACCTGAAAGAACTTCACGATCGAATGCTAAATCGAACCATCCGAAGTAGGACGGCTACGGCAAGACTATCATCGTTTTTAAGGAGCAGGCGACATGGCTAAGATACCTGGCGAGGAGACGTGAAGAGCTTACACAAATATAGCAGTGTACCAGAACCAACATAATCTGTAACATATGGAAAATATGAAACTATTAAACGAAAGAGAAAACTGGTCGGAAGTCAAGAAAAGCGGCAGAAGAAAGATACATTTTTTATGACAATACATTCTATGAATAAGCCACTTATTTTAAACGAAAATGGAACGTACCGCTCAACGCCGGTGCATCCTGTTTAGAGGGGTTCCACCTTTTCAACAAGTGCTCTATGTGGCCCCCTTCCTGATGGACGCACAGCTCCAGGCGTTTCGTTATGTTGGCCTTGGTGCGCTGCAGCATTCGCGGCGTTATCGTGGCAAACGCAGCCCTAATGCGTTCCCGCATATCGTCCTCTGTCGTGGGCTCTGTCTTATAGACGAAGTCCTTGATCTTCCCCCACAAGAAAAAATCGAGCGGGGTCAGATCAGGAGATCTCGCCGGCCACGATACCGATCCACGTATTCCGATGATTCGATTCGGGAAACGTTCGCGAAGAATCCTTAACGAGGTTCTCGCCATATGAGCAGGGTGACCATCTTGCTGCCACCACATCCTAAGCCGCAGATCCAGAGGAACATCTTCCAAAAGAACGGGCAAAACATTTTCCAACAAATCAGCGTACACTTCGCTATCCATATTCCCATCGAAAAACCATGGGCCGATAATCCGGTCGTTCAGGATGCCTGCCCATACATTTACTCTCCACTGTTCTTGTCTCGGGATTTGAATGGTCCATCCAAGATTCTCTGGACTCCATTGTCGAAAATTTTGCCGGTTGATGATTCCCCGCTTCGTAAAGCCAGACTCATCAGTAAATAGGACGTTTCGAAAAAAATTGGGGTCATCTTGAAGTTGTCCGAGACCCCAGACGCAAAATTCCAGACGTCGTTCATGGTCCAGAATCGTAAGCTGTTGTACAGTCTGCGGCTTGTACGGGTAATTGACGCTCTTAACGATTTTTCGCACCTTTTCTCTATTCATATATGTAGAACAAGAATGAAAGGAAGGATCGTTAAGAAAAAGTATAAGCTTACGAAGTATAGGCTTACGAGTGAGTGGAAGCGAATGAAAGTTAATTCAAAGAGGTAAGAATCGATGCTGGAAGGTAAAAATAATTTACACATTCGTAGGAGTGGGTACAAAGGAAGGAAGATTCATTCTAAGAGGTACAAACGATTTAGACGTTTGTACGAGTAGGTACAAATGAATGGAGATTTATTCGAAGAGGTACAAAAGGGAACAACGCATTCGCAGAAATGGGTGCAATTGAATAATGGTTTATTCGTAGAGGTACAAACGTTTCCCGGAAGATACAAGCGATTTAGACGTTCGTATGAGTGGGTGAAAATGAACGGAGATTTATTCGAAGATGTACAGAAGATTTCGAAGGGTACAAACGATTAACGCGTTCGTAGGAATGGGTGCAACTGAATGACCTATAACTTCAAGCGGTGCAAACGTTTTCCGGGAGATACAAATGATTGAGAAGTTCGTACAAGTCGGTGAAAATGAATGAAGGTTAATTCCAAGAGGTACAAACGAATTACACGCCGGTACGAGTGGCTACAAAAGAATAGAGGGTTATACAAGAGGTGCAAACGTTTCCCGAACGATTTAGACGTACGACCGATTGAGACGTTCATAAGAGTATGTACAAACGAAATAATATTTTTTCCAACAGGTGAAAACGTTTCCTAGAGGGTAAAAACAATTAACACGTTTGTACGAGTGGGTGTCAACCAATAAAGTTTAATTTTAAGAAGTACAAAGGATTTACATGTTTGTACGATTGAGTATAAAGGAATGAAGGCTTATTCCAAGAGGTACAGACGATTATCTCTTTTATACGAATGATTGCAAACGAATGAACTATTATCCCAAGAGGTACAACGGATTTATATGTTAGTACGAGTGGGTGCAAACGGATGAAAGTATATTCCAAGAGGTACAAATGTTTGCTAGATGCTACAAACGACTTAGACGTTCATACGAGTGGATAAAATCGAACGAAGATTTATTCGAAGGGGTACAAACGGTTGCGGTAGGGTATGACTTACACTTCCCTACGAGTGCGTGAAAAAGAATAGAGGTTCATCCCAAGAGGTATAACCGTTTCCCGGAAAATAAAAACGATTTAGACGATCGTAGGCGTGGATGTAAACAGCTGAAAGTTAATTCCAGAATGTTTAAATATTTGTAGGGAAATACAAATGATTCAGACGTGTGCAAGAGTTCGTACAAAGCAATGAATATTTATTTTAAGAGGTACGAACGATTCACACGTCTGTACAAGTGGGTGGAAATGGATGAAGGTTTATCCCAAGAGGTACAAACATTTTTCATAGGGTGCAAATGACTGACGCATTTGTACGAGTGCGTGCAAGTGCATAAAAATGTATTCCAAGGAGTACAAATGTTTGCTAGGAGCTTCGAACGATGAAAACATTCGTACGAATAACTACAAACGAATGAGAAACACAAACAAATTACGAACGGTGAAGACATTCGTACGAATAACTACAAACGAATGAATATTTATTTCAAGAGACACAAACAAATTACACGTTCGAATGAGTGGGCGCAAACGAATGAAAGTTTATCCCAAGTTGTGTAAAAACATCCCGAAGGGTACAAACGGAAACGATTGGGACGTTTGTACCTTCTTGTACAAGTGGATGCAAACGACTGAAGGTCTATGCCAGGAGGTAAAATGCTTGATGGAAGGTACTAACTATTCAGAAGTGCATAAGAATGCGTGCAAACGGATGAATATTAATTTCAAGAGGTACATCGATTTACACGTCGGTACGAGTGTGATATGATCTTTTTGGGTTCTCAAGTCACCCATAAGGTAGGTTCCGAGACTTAAAAATGTACGACATTTTTTTTGCAATTTTTTTTCGATTTCCTTCTAAGGAAAGTCGAAATACTAAATGTGTGATCGTTTCAGTCTGAGTGATATCATTTTCTGGGTTTTTCAAGTCACCCATTGATTTTATTTTTTACTTATTTATTTTATTTTTGGTCTTTTTATTTATTATTTATTTTTGGTCTGTCAAGCCATCCTTACGATAGGTTCCGCGACTCAAAAAATGTATTTTTTTCGCTTGTTTTCTCGGCCTCTACCTTTGAAATGTCAAAAATGTAAATGTGTGATCCTCTCAATCTGGGGGATGTAATTTTTTTGGGTTTTCAAGACACCCTTAAGGTGGGTTCCGTGACCCGGAAATAGACCAAATTTTTTTTAGCCATTTCCTTTTGTCCTATATCAGACATATCGAAAAAGTAAATGTGTGATCCTCTTGGACTAGGAGATATATTTTTTTGGTCTTTCAATCCCCCTTTAAGATAAGTTCAGGTACACGGAAAATTATCTTTTTATCTATCGTTTTTTCGGCCTCTTGTATTAAAATATCGAAAAAGTAAATGTGGGATCCTCTCATTCTGGGTGATATAATTTTGTTGGGTTTCCCGTAAGGTAGGTTTCGGGACTCGAAAATAGACCAAATTTCCTTCTATGAATTTTCATTTTTCATGTATCTGACATATTGAAGAAGTAGATGTATGATCCCCTTAGACTAGGAAATATATTTTTTTGGTCTTTCGAGCCCTGTTTAAGTTGGATTTCGGAACTAGAAAAATTAAAATGTTTTCGCTCGTTTTCTCGGCAATTTCTTTGGAAATGCCAAAAAAGTAAATATGTGTTCCTCAATCTTGGTTATAACATGTTTTTGAATTTTTAAGTCACCCTTAAGATAGAATCCGGCACGCGAATATGGACCAAATTTTTTTTGAGAAGAAAATCCCCTTCATTCTAGGAGATAGTTTTTTGGTATTTTAAGCTCCCCCTAAGTTAGGTTCCGGGACTCGAAAAGTGATCATTATTTTGCTTGTTTTCTCGGCCTCTTCTTTCAAAATGTCGAAAAAGCAAATATGTGATCCTCTCAATCTAGCTGATATGAATTTTTTGGGTAATCAAGTCACCCTTAAGGTACACGAAAATAGACCATCGTTTCTTGGCTCATTTTTTCCATATCCGTTATTGGAATTTCGAAATAGTAAATTTGTGATCCTCTCAATCTGAGTGATATAAGTTTGTTGGGTTTTCAAATCACCCTTAAGGTAGGATCGGGGACTCGAAAATGGCACAAATTTTTTTTTAGATATTTATTTCTGTCCTTCTCATATATCGCAACAGTAGATGTGCGATCCCCTAGGTCTACAAGATATCTTTTCTTAGTCAATCAAGTACCCCTTAAGATTAGGTATTAACAAAAAAATATATGTCCTACACTAGGTGATCACACATTTAATTCCCCGATATATCGGAAAAAAGAAATTTCTCAAACAAAATTTGATCCATTTTCGACTCCCGGACCCCAAATTAAGGGTGACGTGAAAAATCAAAAAAAGTATATCCCCCAGACTGAGGGGATCAAACATTTACTATTCCAACATTTCAAAAGGAGAGGCCGAAAAAACAAGAGAAAAAAAATTATCATTTTTCGAGACTCGGAATCCATCTTAAGGGGACTTGATAGACCAAAGAAATATATCTCCTAAACTAAGGGGGTCACACATTTCAATGCTGGATATATTAGAAAAAGTAATGAAGGAAATTTCTCAAAAAAAATGTGGTCCATTTTAGAGTCCCGGACCCTAACTTAAGGGTGACTTGAAAACACACAAAAATTAGGAGATTCCCACAAACGAGATGTGAAAATAAGCTAAACAAATTTGATCTATTTTCGAGTACCTTAAGGGTGACGTGAGAACCCAAAAAATTTATATCACCCAGATTGAGAGGATCACACATTTACTTTCTCGACAATTCCAAAGGAAAGGCCGAGAAAACAAGCAAAAATGAATTATCATCTTTCGAGTCCGGGAATTCATCTTAAGGGGAGATAGATAGACCAAAAAAATATATCTCCTAGACTGAGGGGATCAAACATTTACATTCGCGATATATCAGAAGAAGGACTGAAAGAAATATCTCAAAAAAAATTGGGGCCATTTTCGAGTTCCGGATCCTAACTTAAGGGTGACTTGAAAACACACAAAAATTAGGAGATTCCCACAAACGAGATGTGAAAATAAGCTAAACAAATTTGATCTATTTTCGAGTACCTTAAGGGTGACTTGAAAACCAAAAAAAATTATATCACCCAGATTGAGAGGATCACAAATTAACTATTTCAACATTTCAAGAAAGGTTAATGGAAAAAATGAGCCAAGAAAATATGGTCTATTTTCGAGTACCTTAAGGGTGACTTTATAACTCAAAAAATTCTTATCAGCTAGATTGAGAGGATCAAATTTTTACTTTTTCGACATTTCAAAAGAAGAGGCCGAGAGAACAAGCACCGAAAATTATTACTTTTCAAGTCCCGGAACCCAACTTAAGGGGCGCTTGAAAGGCCAAAAAAATATACCTCCTAGACTAAGGGGATCATACATTTACTATCTCGATATATCAGAACCAGGAAAAAAGCAAATCTCCCAAAAAAAATTTGGTTCATTTTCAAGTCCCGGATTCTACCTTAAGGGGGACTCCGGGACTCCTTTCAAGCCCCCATTAAGATGGATTTCGGGAGTAGAAAAATGATCATTTTTGTTCGCTTGTTTTCTCGGTCTCTTCTTTTAAAATGTTGAAAAAGTACATGTGCGACCCGCTCAATCTGGGTGTTAAGATTTTTTGGGGTTTTCAAGTTACCCTTAAGGTAGAATCCGGAACTCAAAAATGAACCATTTTTTTAGACATTCGCTTTTTTACTTCTCCTGATATATCGCGAAAGTAGATGTTTGATCCCCTCAGTCTAGGAGATTTTTTTTTTTTGGTCGTTCAAGCCCATAATATTAACATTTTTTTGCATTTTTTCTCGGCCTCCTCTTTTAAGATGTCGGAAAATTAAATGAGTGATCCTTTCAAACAGTGTGATATAATGTTTTGGGGTATTCAAGTCACCCTTAAAGTAGGTTTCGGGTCTGGAAAAATGATCATTTTTCTTGCTCGTTTTCTCGGCCTCTTCTTTTTAAATGTCGAAATAGTAAATCTTATTTTTAAATTCCCTTGATTTTACAATTTTTTTTAATTAAAAAAAAATGTTTAATTTTTTAATTTTTTTTAATTTTAATTTTTTTTAATAAGATTTTAAAAAATGTTTAAAATTTTCTTGATTTTGAAGTCGATTACCATTATTCGATTTTACAACATGTTTTTTGTGGCTGTCACATTACTCACCGAGGGTACGAGCCAGACCTCGAGCGCTCTGGATCGGATTTCTCGCTATCTCCTCCAGGACCTCTGCCGATCGTGCCGCAGTGACAGGGGCTGCTCGCGGTCTCGTCTGTCATTTCAAGACGCCTGCATCTTGGATTGTTTCTGCGAGGCTGGAAAATAATTATTATGATATTATTATGATCAATATATTTGATCAAATTATTTTTAAATCTTTATTTGTTTTACTTACCGGCGAAAAGATTGGCGCGAGGGTACGGGATCGCCGTATTCTTCCCGATATATCCGGACGGCGGCACTGTAATTATTTTGTGATCGCACCAGGCACGCGTGCATTTTTGTCCGTCTTTCTTCGGCCATGTTTGTGATTTGTTTGACAGATAAATTGAGTCCGGGTAGCGACACAAATAAAAAGCGATCGACATCGATAGATCGATATTCTCAGAAAAACAGAAAACCATCGGCTAAGCAATTACGAGTTGGCTGATCGTAAAAGGGAATACAGGGTGTCCGCGATTTAAAGCGTTCTGGGAAGAATTCACTCAGAATTTCAGCAGAGAATTTATATTTTCAAGAAAGCCTCAAGTTAGTGCCACTGTGGGAGTTTTCGATACAATATGGAAGAGAACCAATTAAAAGCGAACTTATATTTGAGGTTGTCACATCCGAAATTTCCCATCGAATCGTAGAGAACCATGACTATAAGTACCCTTCTTTGTTCATTAACTTTTGCGCCTTTAAACTGCTTTTAAGCGTCGTAATGACTTTTAACGCAAAATGAGAGAAAATACGGTGAAAGCAGAGAGAATCTCGCTGCCCTCTTGTCAGGAATGTCCCATCGAATCCCTGAAATGCTTCATCATCATTGAAGCATGCCGACTTTACTACTCGAAGTGTTCCTTCGCGTTCACCGTAGCGTGCCACAAATTCATTACGTCAATAACTCTAACAATGCTGTAATGATGATTACAGGTGAATATGTTAATAAACAAAGATGAAGCAATGGTGGCGATGGTTCTTCGCATTTACCACATGATCGGTCGTATTGAGTCATGAATTTCGACAAGTCGTCGTCATTGTATTTGATGCGATATTACAGAAATAAAAGTAAAAGCAGAAAAGAATTAGATGCCGTCATATTAGCAATGCCAATTCGGGTCCCCCACAATCAGCACAATCATTGCTTTTACCTTTTGTTATTAACAAATGCGCCTGTAATCATCCTCAAATCGTCGTCGTTGTATTTGATGCGATACGACAGAAATAAAGGTAAAAGCAGAGAAGAACTCGATGCCGTCATATTAGCAATGCCCATTCGGGTCCCCTGGATTCATCACAGTCATTGCTTTTACCTTTTTATATTAACAAATGCGCCTGAAATCATCCTCAAATCGTCGTCATTGTATTTGAAGCAATATGACAGAAATAAAGGTAAAAGCAGAGAAGAACTCGATGCCGTCATGTTAGTAATGTCCATTCGGGTCCCCCAGAATGAGCACAATTATTGCTTTTATCTTTTTTTATTAACAAATGCGCCTGTAATCGTCTTCAAATCGTCGTCAGTGTATTTGATGCGATATGACAGAAAGAAAGGTAAAAGCAGAGAAGAACTCGATGCCGTCATATCAGGCCTGTCCAATTGGGTCCCCCAGAATCGACACAACCATTGCTTTTACCTTTGTTTATTAACAAATGCGCCTGTTATCATCCCCAAATCTTCGTCATTTTATTCGATGCGATATGACAGAAATAAAGGTAGAAGCAGAGAAGAACTCGATGCCGTCATATTAGCAATGCCCAGTCGGGTCCCCTAGATTCATCACAATCATTGCTTTTACGTTTTTTTATTAACAAATGCGCCTCAAATCATCATCAAATCGTCGTCATTGTATTTGAAGCAATATGACAGAAACAAAGGTAAAAACAGAGAAGAACTCGATCCCGTCATATTAGTAATATTCATTCGGGTTCCCCAGATTCATCACAGTCATTGCTTTTACCTTTTTTTATTAACAAATGCGCCAGAAATCATCCTCAAATCGTCGTCATTGTATTTGAAGCAATATGACAGAAATAAAGGTAAAAGCAGAGAAGAAATCGACGCCGTCATATTAGTAATGTGCATTCGGGTCCCCCAGAATTGGCACAATCATTGCTTTTATCTTTGTTTATTAAGAAATGCGCCCGTAATGATCCTTAAATCCTCGGTATTGTATTTGATGCGATATGACAGAAATACAGGTGAAAGCAGAGAAGAACTCGATGGCGTCATATTAGCAATGTCCATTCGGGTCCCCCAGATTCATCACAATCATTGCTTTTATCTTTGTTTATTAAGAAATGTGCCCGTAATCACTCTTAAATCGTCGTTATTGTATTTGGTACGATATGACAGAAATAAAGGTAAAAGCAGAGAAGAACTCGATGCCGTCATATTAGCAATGCCCATTCGGGTCCCGCAGAATGGGCACAATTATTGCTTTTACCTTTTTTTATTAACAAATGCGCCGGAAATCATCCTCAAATCGTCGTCATGGTATTTGAAGCAATATGACAGAAATAAAGGTAAAAGCAGAGAAGAACTCAATGAGGTCATAATAGTAATATCCATTCGGGTCCCCCAGATTCATCACAGTAATTGCTTTTACCTTTTTTTATTAACAAATGCGCCTGAAATCATCCTCAAATTGTCGTCGTTGTATTTGATGCGATATGACAGAAATAAAGATAAAAGCAGAGACGAACTCGTGGCGGTCATATTAGTAATGTCCATTCGGGTCCACCAGAATCGGCACAATCATTGCTTTTATATTTGTTTATTAAGAAATGCGCCCGTAATGATCCTTAAATCCTCGTTATTGCATTTGATGCGATATGACAGAAATACAGGTAAAAGCAGAGAAGAACTCGATGCCGTCATATTAGCAATGTCCATTCGGGTCCCCCAGATTCATCACAATCATTGCTTTTATCTTTGTTTATTAAGAAATATGCCCGTAATCATCCTTAAATCGTCGTTATTGTATTTGATACGATATGACAGAAATAAAGGTAAAAGCAGAGAAGAACTCGATGCCGTCATATTAGCAATGTCCATTCGGGTCCCCCAGAATGAGTACAATTATTGCTTTTATCTTTTTTATTAACAAATGCGCCTGTAATCATCCTCAAATCGTCGTCATTGTATTTGATGCGATACGACAGAAATAATGGCAAAAGCAGAGAAGAACTCGATGCCGTCATATTAGCAATGTCCATTCGGGTCCCACAGAATGAGCACAATTATTGCTTTTATCTTTTTTTATTAACAAATGCGCCTGTAATCATCCTCAAATCCTCGTCGTTGTATTTGATGCGATACGACAGAAATAAAGGTAAAAGCAGAGAAGAACTCGATGCCGTCATATTAGCAATGTCCATTCGGGTCTTTCAGAATTTGCACAATCATTGCTTTTATCTTTGTTTGTTAAGAAATGCGCCTGTAATCATCCTTAAATCGTCGTCATTTTATTTGATCCAATATGACAGAAATAAAGGTAAAAGCAGAGAAGAACTCGATGCCGTCAAAATAGCAATGCCCAGTCGGGTCCCCTAGATTCATCACAATCATTGCTTTTACCTTTTTTTATTAACAAATGCGCCTGAAATCATCCTCAAATCGTCGTCATTGTATTTGAATCAATATGACAGAAATAAAGGTAAAAGCAGAGAAGAACTCGATGCCGTCATGTTAGTAACGTCCATTCGGGTCCTCCAGAATGAGCACAATTATTGCTTTTATCTTTTTTTATTAACAAATGCGCCTGTAATCGTCTTCAAATCGTTGTCAGTGTATTTGATGCGATATGACCGAAAGAAAGGTAAAAACAGAGAAGAACTCGATGCCGTCATATCAGGCCTGTCCAATTGGGTCACCCAGAATCGACACAATCATTGCTTTTACCTTTGTTTATTAACAAATGCGCCTGTTATCATCCCCAAATCTTCGTCGTTTTATTCGATACGATATGACTGTAAGAAAGGTAAAAGCAGAGAAGAACTCGATGCCGTCATATCAGGCATGTCCAATCGGGTACCCCAGAATCATCACAATCATTGCTTTTATTTTTATTAATAAATGCGCTTATAATCGTCGTCCATGTGGCGTATCGAATTCCCCAGAACCACCATCACCATTGCTTTTACCTTTGTCAATCAACAAATGCGCTTGAAACCGTCCACCGAGCGTCTTGATACCCTTTGACGCAAAATAACCGAAAGTAAGGTAAAAGCGAACATAAGCTCGGGACAGTCATATCGGGGATTTCCGAACCCATCCCCCAGAACCATAATCATCATTATGGAATAACTGGTTTACGCCTTCAGAACCATCGCAGACATGTATTAATTATTTATTGCGTAGATAGAAATCGAATCGGCGCTCCAGGTAGAGGCACGGTCAACTTGTCTGAAAAAATACCAAACTAGTTTTTGTTCCGATGTTCGGTACTTTTCAATTAATCATTAAAAACACCTTTTTCCAGTACGTTGTGTGTTTTCATTTACGTCTTGTGAACGCAAAAAAGACAAAGACACGTACTGTAGATTTTTATTCGCATCGAAATGTTAAATAACTCTAGAGATAATCGCTCGCCGTCTCGAATCATGATTTTGCAAATCCAAAATGGCAAACAATCATGGCCGGCGATATCACGTAATATCAAATTACGCGCCAAACAGTGCATTTCGGCAAACCTTCAACGCGCGTGCTCCACATTTGCCCAAGATGTCAGAAATTGATAGCAGACGATTGATGAAACGTCAAATCACGCGTCAAATTTGGCGTTTCGATGACAGTTCGACGTGTGTGCGCTAAATCTGCATATCCAAGATGGTATCAGCTGACAATATCAGCTGACTAATCCGAAACGTCAAATACCGCGTTTTGACGTTCGACGATGCGTTCGGACCGAACCGCGTAGCGTGCTCTCCGAACCCGAATTCAGAGCGCGCTCGAAACGTGGCAGATGTCCACATTACGCACACGCGCGTGTGCACTCGTGCATCTTCATGCACGCACACGCTCACACAATGCTCGCAGTAATGAATGTGGGAAAAATAATACGCGTAATAGGAAAAAGTCTGTAAATTTTCCCTAATCTGTGTTAAAGTTTTTTTTTCAAAATGATGTGTCCAAGAGCTGGAAACGAATTCCAAATTATTCAAAATATTATTTGCAGTACATGGAATTTTCGAACTTTTTCGAAATTGACGATATTCTCTGCAATGGACTCGAATGTCTACAAATTCAGATCCCTTAGCTCATTCGCGGGTCAAGGGATTCTCAACCACCTTCTTGTGACATCCGAACATTCGGAAGTTGCAGCTGTAACGTACCAAGCTAGGACATCCCATAGCACGATCGCGTCTGACTGAAATCGCTTGTTTCACGCAAATTGCCACTTTACGGCGCATTTTTAACAATTTTTTCCACCATGATGGCGGGCGCAAATCAAGTTTTCCGGGGTGCATTGTATTCGGAATTTAAAAAACTTCAATCTCATGTGCTCGGAATGTATTTTGCGTTTTTTGTCGCAATGCCTTATTTCTTCTGGCGTACATTTTTCGAGACAAAAATCTGCCGTATTTTTTTCGAAAAGAGCTCGAAAAACCATTCAAAATCATATTTTTTTCAGACCCAAAATCTTCGCGCAAGGCCCTCAAAAAAGCATGGCCACATTATAATTGTCACCCTGTATATATAAGGAGTACAACTTTGCAGTGACCGTTTTTTTTCCAAAAGTTTAAGGCTTTATTATAAAAAAGTGGCTACATATTTTTTAATCAAAGTACTGCCCGTCGCTAGCTATGACCTCGGCCCATCTTTCAGGTAGCATTCGAATCCCGCGTCGATAAGTCTTGGTCCTTGGAGGCAATCCAGGAATCGACCCAATTTTTGACTTCTTCGTAAGTACCGAAGTGCTGGTCACCCAAATCGTGTGCCATTGACCGGAACAAGTGATAGTCGGAAGGGGCAATGTCTGGAGAGTACGGCGGGTGGGATAAAACCTCCCATTTCAGCGTTTGAAAGTACTTTTTCACGACATTTGCAACATGGGGTCGGGCATTGTCATGCTGCAGTATCACCTTGTCATGTCTTTCGTTGAATTGTGGCCGCTTCTCTTTGAGTGCCTTACTCAAGCGCATCAACTGACGTCGGTAGAGTTCCCCTGTGATGGTTTCGGATGGTTTGAGCAGCTTATAGTACACAACGCCCAGCTGTCAGCCCGTCTTCAAAAACTTTCTGCCTTCCGCCACCATGCTTGTTCTCGACCTTAAAATCTCCACTTTTGAAGCGTTGAAACCACCGCCGACATGTTTTCTCACTAATAGAATCCTCCCCGTAAGCATCTAAAAGCAAACGGTGGGCCTCAGCCGCAGATTTCTTGATGTTGAAGAAGTAAATCATAACCTCCCGCAAATGCTGAGAATTCGGTTCGTAGGTTGCCATGTTTGAGTGCCTATAACTTTATAATGCATACACGTATCCGTTAGCGTTTTTCAATTGTTTACATTGGCAGAGCCTCTAGTTTAAAATGCCACTTTTTTATTGAGCTAGGGCCACTACTTCGGCCGCAGTGGCTCTCTAAGTAAAACGGTCACTGCAAAGTTGTACTCCTAATATATATATATATATATATATATATATATATATATATATATATATATATATATATATATTGTGACGGGTGATATTTTCTCTACGCGAAAACGAGAGCTCCAATCGGGATCTGGTGCGGGAAACCGTCACCTTCGGCCGTTCCTCCCGTGCGCGTGCATCCGCAATACCCGGGGCGCCAGAGAATTTTATTTCGCCGGATTTCTCAACCGGACTAAACTGGGGTCGGGGTGATCAAACCCGACCCGCCAGGCGGAGGCTGGAGCCCTCCTAGATTTTTGTTTCCCCCGGAATCTTAACCGGGTTCGGAGACTGGAGCTCTCCTCGGTTTTTTTGTCGCCGGAACCGTCTAACCGGACTAACCTGGATGCACTTGCGCGGGGGAGGACGGTTGCGGTACTGCACGGCCGCTCAGGCTGTGGAATGTGGTAGAGGGGTCGGGATTCACCGGGGAGTAGTCTCAATCTTACGGGATCGGTCGTTTCCGCGATGACGGAAACGTCACTAATAAAACACAATTAGGTTTTTTGTTGTGGTGCGGGAGCCGGTGGATTAACCACCCGGGATCTGGTTACGTCAACGCACTCAACGCGAACACGAAAGCGGAGGAAAACGTCGTACGCGCGGGAGCGAGAGGGCACGACGACGTGTCTCTAGAACGGGAACTACGGCGCGACGTCACGGGCGCGAGAGAGACACGACCCGTCTCTCGATCGCGAAGCTCGTGGCTCGCCGTCCCATCGACAACTGTCACGAGAACGTCAAATTCGGAATCAGGCGCACTTCGGGAGACTCTACTGTCTCACCTGAAAATTCGTAATTTTCTCTACCTCGCGCGACCAAGACCGGCGCGCGAGGGATTATTCGAGAGCGAGACAGAGCGCGTTAACAGAAAAACTGTCAACACGCTCGCGGGATCCAACCGTGCGAAATCGCCGGTTTAAGCGAAACTTAGCTCTTACGCCAGAATCGGGAGCTGAAATATTATTGAAATAATATTTTAATTCGGTAGCCGTCATCTCTGCCCGAGTTACCTCGAGATCGGATCGGGAACATACCGGGTGACTCTCTCCAACGGTAGCGGTGAGACTCTCTGGGATCGCATCCCCGGGCCATCGTGTGAGAGCAGGCAATGCTTCTTTTCAGAAGCGCGGCGCGAAAAGCTCCAGCTTCCGCCCGTAACGCAAACGGCCCGCTCTCCAACACGATGCACCACACCGTGGGGCGCCGGCATCTCAGCCGGGCGTGCGCCGATTCCCCAGAGCGGTCTCGTTGGCGGCTTCCCTCGGTCGGGATTGCTCGATACGTTGAGCGCCACGCCACTCGACCGAGTTCTGCCCGCCAACTAAACGGAAACGGGATCGACAACGATAACAAAACAAATAAAAAAAACGGAGCACAAGGGGAGAAAGACCCTTAACACGCGTCACGGTAGCGACTCGGGCATATGCACGTAAACCACGTGATCGGTAGCCGCTCTTGTGACGCGGTTTCAAAGAAATCACGTCACAATATATATATATATATATATATATATATATATATATATATATATTGTCACGTGGCAGAATGGAAGAGCCCCAAAGCCACTTTGATGACGATCCTCTCGCTCGGTTTTCATCCTCGTACGGGAGCACGAGCGTGCCGTTATCGTTTATTATTTATTTATCTTGTTGTCCCTTGAGATATTTAATCTTTTTGTTGTATAATTATATTTCTTTTTACTCGTACATGCGACATTTGTGGTACGATGGCGCGCGGGAAATGGTGGTCGTCTCGGAAATCTCGAGATCCTTCTCACCGCAGCGGCCTCGTACCTTCCAATTCGGGGTGCACCTCGTCGATCTTGCCCTCGCTCGAGAGTTCGAAACGATTCTCCTCGGCCCACATTCTGGAACGCTTCTCCACTACGACCAGCGGTGGAAAGCTGATCGGCAGACGTTCAAATACGCAACCGTCCAGGCTGACAGAGTCCGTCAATGGTACTGATGGCGATAAAGGAAACGGTCGAAGCTTATCTCGGTCAGAACTCGACAAACGCCGTCATCACAGTACCAATCTAAGACGCCGGGACCATCTCCGGCTCGAACGTATTGCGCATCATAAACGAACCCACGGCAGCCGGCTGGTCCTCAATCCCTCTCAGTCGGTAACGGCACGTCCGCCGACCTTGGCACGTCGCACAAACGCCGTGGGCACGAATCGCTCGACACTCGATGCGATGGGTAGGATCGACGGGCTGAGACTAGATCTTCCTCGTCGTCATCGTCATCGTCATCGTCGTCGTCATCGTCATCGTCATCGTCATCGTCATCGTCATCGTCATCGTCATCGTCGTCGTCATCGTCATCGTACCCGTCATCGTAATCGTCACCGTCATTTCAATAAGCTTCCAATATTTAATTTTGGCGCGGTAACGGCCGACGCGAATGACGGAGAGGAGGGATGAACGGCTCGGACGGAGATCTCGAGTCAACCGTCTCGCTCGCGGGAAAAGGGGACTTGACCACGGAAAGCCGAGCGAGACGGTCGACGAGTAGAATAAATTGTTGGGGACTAATTAAGTCGGTCTGTGGGATGCGGAAGCCCCCGGCGTAAAGAAAAGTTTTACCGTTAATTTAAAGAAATCTCTCCGTCGCAGTGCAGGGAGGAACGTGGCAGGTCCCTTGCGTGTTTTACGTTGTCGGTTGTAATTGTTAGCCGTTAGAAAAGTGAGAGAGAGAGAAGAGAGATAGGCCGACCGGCGGCTTTATATAATTTTTGTATCGAGTCATCCGCCGAGAAACAACTCGGAGTGAATGAAATGAAACTCTCTCTCCAGAGGTGTCTGCAAGTGTTTATTCTTTTTTGTTGCATAAGTGTTTAGCCCCTGACCCCGCCACTCTACCTTAGGAAAAGCTGTGCCGGTCGAGCAAATCGGCCGTCTCGACTTACCGCTCGGCGAGCCGCTAACGCGGCTGGCGCCCCGGGAAAAATCGCCGGGCGGAGGCGCGACGCCCCTTTGTGATGCGAAAGAAAAATTGGGAACCTTCGGGTTTTCCGTCACAATATATTATAACGGTTCGCTTGCCCAGGTAAGCATCCGTCATATTTAACACGCAATTATTACACCGATTCCGATATAATTACGTGAGATGGCCAACGGTCGGACCAACCGGCCATCCCACCGGTAGGGCAGGACGCTCGCACCGAGCATACGGGGCGACCCCGCGACACCTCGCAAGGAGCTCCGCCCATCGCGAGGGCCAGGACAACCGCTGACTCGTGGCAGTATCCGCCCCTTGTCTAACATTTCGCGAGTCTCGCTCTACGATCACTCCCATGAGATAAGAGTGCGCCCCAAATTCATCACGACGCCCCTTCATACTTACTGTGGGCCTGATATCGAGGTGAGAAACAATCTTTAATATCATTCCCCTTAAAAACGTCTACAGTGTACGAATGTCTCCAAAATCACCAGAACGGTCACCCCACTAACTGAGCGTCTCCCAGCAATGAGATCCCCTACCTAGCACCCCAGAAACGCTAGAGAAATGGAATTTCTCGTGACGTGCCTGAGGCTATTTAAGGGCGTGCACGACCACGAGAGGGACTCTTCGCAAATTACTCATCATATAACGTGGAGTCAATTCGTCATCCGAAACCTCGGATTACCGGATGGAGGCCTTGCTGCCTGAGCCTTGGTCCCATCCAAGAATAACCCCAGCTTCATGGTAAGGTGCTCTGTTTCTTTGGGAAGCCCCAGCATTGCGCTGGAAGTCCTACCTCGGAAACAGAGACTGCGTGGTGATTGCTAGTTAGGGAATCTTACATAACACCCGATCAATTGTCGTTAGGGTCATTGAGCGCTATTCCCGATATCCCACGGCAAATTACTCGAAGTGTGCAGTCCGAGAAGTGCCTGTCGCACTTCGCTGCATACGAGGGAAAATCCTTGACCAGCTTCCCTGGTCTTTCGTCCTCCTTGCCTGGCACCAAGGAGGTCAGCCGTCCCTCTCGGACGGCCCCGCTATACGCACTCGAGGGTCGCAGGATAACCCGTCCTCGAGCTCGCGTATTATCGAACGCTAGCATCTCTAGCGCGTGAGCGTCACGGCGTGGCACCCGTGCGCTACGTTGCATTCTGCAACAAGTGCCAACCGGAAGTAACGCCATAAAACCCGATCCACATCACCCAAATAGTCAAATCAACGAGAAAACGTATTCTCTTTCCAGAAGCGAGCCCGAAACCTGCGGTACGCGTGTACGGCGTCGCTCGTGAGCTGTACGAGCGCGAGCGAGACGGAGAGTGTGTGTGTGTGTGAGAGAGAGAGAGAGAGAGAGCCATCCCGACAACGGCTCAACGTGCATGTATGCACCTCCTATACACTCTTCCTATCCTTGTCCGTACAACGGAGACGGCGCTTCTCGCCGCCCGTTCCAGGTCTCTGTGAACGTACTAACTAACCAACTATCATACCAACAACCACAAAATCTAACTCATAATAATTGTTTCATTTTCTACCCAAACTAACAACTACGACAATCCACAATTTCGAATGCCAATGATGACGGATTGCGATAGGCATCTTTGAGACCCTCGAATTACTGAGGCATCTTCCAAAAACACCTTAAAAATCCTTCCCATCATTCCCGGCATATCACTGGTACATCGCCCTTCAGGAAGGCTACGGGAACCCCGCATCATCCAACGGCGAATACTTGCCCCTTAAAATTCGTTTCCCGAATGCTCGCGTAAATGCCGGTTCGAGAAACGAAAAGATAGCTTTTGTGGAATCACGAAACGTTTCATGGCGCCCAACGTGGGGCACGAAAGGCTTTTTAAAATTTCCTGAAAATGTACAAAATAAAGCTACCGAATACCCGCCCTCGTTATTAAAACGCTAGTTAGTTAGGCGACGCAATCACCACTAAAACGTATAGCCAGCTTATGCTGAGAAAAACCAATTCCAGGTCGTCCATAAATCAAACTCGAAAAAGCGTATAACGAGAAACGAGTATTCGCATACGGTTGATGCTCGTTCTCTCTCGTGCGAGCCGAGAAGATTTCTCGTGCTAAGATCAACGAAATATTTCGTCTCTCTCACTCTCGCCAAGCGAGAAAAAGATATCGCACGGTTTCGAGCTCGAAAAGGAATACGCTCTGGCAAGGCCACCGCTATCCCAGAGCAACAAAGCGTGAGCGAGAGAAGGAGTTTTTCTTCTCTCTTGCGCGCGGCAAGGGATTAGCGAGCCTCGCACTCGACGCAAAAATTCTGACAAAAACACTGCCCGAGATAGAAATTATTTTGAGTGTCGGGATACGTATACCCAGCGAGCCGAGAAACCAGCGAGGTCATCAGGAAGACGGAGATAGAAAAACCGGAGTAAACAGTATCCGCAGGGCTGAGAGAGAAAAACTTCTCCTCTCGAAGGCCAAGCCGACGACGTTGATACCGGAGTCCATAACGAAGAGGAACGAAACTATACTAGCTTCAAAACCGATTATAACGAAAACGAACATACTGCTCGGTGATCGAGGAGTATTTCCCCTTTTCTCTCATCGAAGGAGAAGTGAGACGCGATGAGCGAGACCCAGAAAGGGAATCCTCCTCAGGAGGGGCGGGCGCTAAACCTCCCGCCCCGAGCGGCAACAGACTCGGCCCACGCGACCGGCCTACCCGCTGAACCCGACCCCCTTGCAAGCAATATGAGGAGCGAGTCGTGGGGAGGTGAGAAGGGGGCACGCCGCAGGGACGATAGTACCGGAAGGGTAATAAGGGGCCTTCCCGCATGGAACCCCAATATTCCCGACCGACAAAATCTAAATGAAAGTACCCGTTCCTCGCCGGAAGAGTCAGAACTCTCCCTGGCGGTCGTTAAGGAAATCATGGGCAACTTACAACGACGAGTTGATGAGGATGCGAAGGCGCTTACAGCCACTCTTTTCTCCATCAACGAGAACTTTGCAAAAAATTAGAATCCCTCGAAGAAGTGGTAAACGTCCAGGTTAAGAGCCTACTGCAGAGGCACCCTGATGCGAACTCCACTCTCGAACCATGGGGTAATGAACCCCTATCATGTACACGGCATAGCGCACCCGCACCTAGGGGAATGAGCGCCCCGCAAGGGAAATCGTACCAGATCCCTCAAGCTAAGGGGCTCAACTTAGGCAACTTGGGTCTGCCCGAGCAATACCCCCAAGAAATTAAGGATCGATATGGGAATCCCATCAAGGACAACACGACCCCATACCGACCCCCTGCACCAACGGAATCCCACGAAGAAATCCCTCACAACGCCAGCGCGGGAGTCATGAAGATCAACGCCCCCACTTTTGGAGGGCATGATCATGAGCTTCCCTGGCAATTCCTAACAGACCTCCGTGAATACCATCGCGTATTTGCCACACGCTATGACTATAAAATAATCCTATCTCAGTATTTCTCGGATCTTGCCCTTCAGTGGTGGAAAATCACGCGGGACGAAGTCCACCCATGGGAGTCCTTCGAACGGATGTTCGTGGAGAGATTCTGGAGTGAGGATCGGCAATGCCGTGCCAAAAATAAAATCGAATACCGATGGTTCGACCCCCTTAAAAGGGAATCCCGATTTGCATATGCACTCTCCTTGATCGGACTGGCGAAAGACCTCAGGCCGCCCCTCTCCGACAAGAAGATTATTCACAAGCTCAGAAGGCACTTCTCAGAGGAAGTCCGGATGATAATTCGCGCAAAATGCATCGAATCGATTCCGAGCCTCCTCGGCCTCTTGTCATCTTTGGATGAAGAAGGGCCTGGAAACAAGGACCGGGAACGGTTATCCCGTTCCTCTCGACCCCCAAACACGGGGTTCCCAAAGGAACAACAGCGTCAAGACCCCCGCCCAGGAAACGATAAACCGCCACGCTTCGGGTACCCAAGGGGTTCGCCCGACAAGGGACAACTCCCCGACAATCGCCGCGGCAGTCGCAAGGCAATCCGAAGCTTGGAAATCGACGAAACCCAAGCGGAGGTAGGCGAAGAAGAACCCAATCCACCCGAACAGGGAAACGAGCAGCCGTCACCTCCACCACTTTCTCAATGAGGAAGGTGACGCTCGGCCTGGGTAGGGACGTGAGAGGCGACCTCTTGGCAGAGGAACCCGAAAGAGAGAAGTGGTCTAGAGACTGCCCCATGGTTGCGGTACTGATTGCGGGTATCCCGGTGTCCGCACTAGTGGACACGGGGAGCCAAGTAACAGCCATTGCAATGGACCTTTTCAACATGCATCTGGCCCTTCAGTCCTGTCCACAGCTGCCTCTCACGAGAACAACCGTCACGGGAGCGACACATGGGCGTCCAACTCCCGTCACTAAACAAATATTTGTGGAGATAGAAATCCACACAATCAAGGTACTCCACACTACGCTAATTGTTCCCAACCTTACGAGTCCGTGTATTTTGGGAATCGATTTCTTAATAAGAACACGCTCGACAATTGACTTGGGACACTACCAAATGACTCTCGACAGTAGGGAGGAGCATGGACACCATCACTCCGTGGCCCTGCAGTCTACTAACCTCGACTCAGACATCCCTGATCAAGAAGAGAACCTCGACGTCGAGGGTATTACCGATCGAGAGATTAGCCCCAAAGTATCGGAAACGACCGGTCTTGAGGCAAACGAGAAGGAAGCCCTCAGGACCCTTCTCGAAACGTACAAACGGGTTTTTAACAAAAGACCGGGTTTGCTCCTAACGTATCAACACGTGCTAAAAGTGAAACCGCACGAACCATTCAAGGCAATGAGCTACCCTGTACCCCTTGCCTGCCGCTCAGCGGTGGATGATGAGATACAAAAATTGATTAAGCAGAAAATAATCCAGCGTTCGAAAAGCCCGTACAGCAGTCCACTCCTAATAACCCGAAAAAAGGATGGAGGAGTCCGGCTGTGTTTAGACGCGCGGCGAATCAACCAGATCCTAGAGCCGGATTATGAACGTATGGAGACCGCGGAAGAATTATTTCAAGAGTGCCGAAGTGTCTCGTTTTTGTCAACACTTGACATGCGAGCCAGTTTTTGGCAGGTACCTCTACACCCAGAATCTAGAAAATACACCGCTTTCTTCCACAGAGGAAAAGGGTACAAATTCCGCGTGACGCCCTTTGGACTCTCCACCAGCACGGCCAGTCTGGTGAGAGGACTCGAAAAGGTCCTTGAAGGGCTCCACGACATGACTAATTTCGTTGATGACATTCTGTGCACCTCTGAGACTTTCGAGGAACACCTCGCCTGTCTAGAGGAGCTCTTCCAGCGCTTCGTGGAACATGGACTAATCCTCAGCCTGGAGAAATCTTGCTTCTTCAAAAAGGAGACAATGTTTCTGGGGCACATCCTGTCACGGGAGGGCATAAGACCTGACCCGGATAAAGTGGAGGCTATCCAAGCCTTCCCTTCACCCAAAAACACCGAACAACTCAGGGGCTTTCTTGGATTGGTAAACTATTATAGTAAATTCACCAAGGAGCACAGTGAAGCAACTGCCCCCCTTCTCCACTTGCTACGCAAGGGGGAAAAGTGGCGATGGGGTGTTGACGAGGAAAATGCCTTAGCAAACGTCAAAATGAAGTTTTGCAAGAGTGTGATCTTGTCATACCCTCTCAAAAACCGACCATTCTACGTGCAAACGGATGCCAGCGACTTCGCGCTCGGTGCCGTCCTATACCAAAAATCGGATGATGGTGAGCCTCTGGTTCTCCACTTTGCGAGTCGTACCCTGAAAGGAGCCGAAGTCCGGTACACCGTGACGGAACGTGAGTTGCTTGCGATAGTGTGGGCACTTACCAAGTTCCGTACTTACCTGTTGGGAGCGCCGGTGATCGTCGTGACGGACCATGTTGCATTGACCTTTCTCAAGGAATGCCGCCTATCTCACGCACGGCTGACCCGGTGGACCCTTGCCATCCAATACTACAATCCAACAATAGAGTACTGCGAGGGCAAGAAGAATCTTGTCGCAGACATCTTGAGCCGTCCAGAAAATGAACGAGCAAAGGAGCACATACGGATAGCCCTGCTGGACGAAGATCAGCTAGGAGCACTTACAAAAATTATATCTCGTCTCAAGGATTTACAAAAAGGTGACCCCGTATGCTGTAAATTCATTGAGCAGGTTAGGAGAAACCCAGACGATCCCAAGTACTTACTCCGGAAGGACCTACTCTTCAGAAGAACGACAGGGACTGAGAAGGTCTGGGTGCCCCCCGCTGGAGCACGGGAGCTTATCCTGAACTGCCATACCACGTACGCACACGCCGGGGCAAAGAAGTGCTACCTGATGCTCAGGGAGGACTTCTTCCTTCCCCGATTTCATCATGTGATTCGTCGAACTCTTGCCAGCTGCGACAGCTGTCAGAGGAACAAAATTTACACCACAGGGAGCTTTGCACTCCAGCAAAGTATCTTACCCTCCAGACCCAGGGAGCTGGTCTCTTTGGACTACTATGGCCCACTTCCCAAAGGACGGTATGGGCTTAGCTACATACTAGCGGTGATCGACGTTTTCTCGAAAATCACCGGCCTGTATGGGCTCTGCAAGGCCACGACAGATGCCACCTGGAAAGTCCTGGCTGACGATTATTTCATCAAGTTTGGGAAGCCCGATGCCATACTGAGTGACCAAGGGACCCAATTTACTGCAAAAAAGTGGGCGTCTTACTTACAAGAGAACGGAATCAAAAAGATCTGGACGTCGATCCGTCACCCACAAGCCAATCCCGTCGAGAGAACGAATCGGGAACTCTCGATTTTTCCGAATCCTAATAAAAGGCAAACATATTGAATAGGTCAAATGGCTTCTCGTCGTCGAGGAATGCATCAACATGACCCATCATGAGACCACAGGCATCACACCCTGGGAGCTACACTTCGGAGAGGAAGTGAATCGCCCCTGGCAGAAGATCCTGCTGCTGAACGCATGAGAAAGGCACGAGGCAAGCAAGCGAAAAAGTATAACCAACAGCATCGGGTAAGAGATTTTTGTGTAGGCGATGAAGTGCTAGCACGAGCCCTTACCGTATCGCGGCCTGCAGTGTGCATGATCGCTAAATTCCTACCCGTCTACGAAGGACCCTACGTCATATCGCGAAAAGTCCACTAGGTGTCGTACATCCTCAAGCACATGGACAGTGACAAGGAGCGAAGTTTGTTCCATCAAAGCGATTTGCGCCCTTATCTGCGACCCCCGGGAAACCCCCTCTCCTAGAACACCGGCACAGGACGGCTATATAAGAGCGAGCGTTTCCAACGAACACCTCAGTCTACGATACAACATGGACAAAACCACTCAGACGCGCAGCGATCGAGAGGGCTTTGAGGTGTCTCCTCGGCCCTACGTACCCGCCGAGAAAGGAAGACAAAACGTGCACCGTCCGCTCACAGGGAAAAGCCGGCAGTCTCAGACTGAGCCCTAGTTCTTCCAGCATCTGGAATAGGACGAAGCGCGACAAAGGGAGATGCTGGGGATAGCGGAAGATGAGCCAAGCCGGTTCGAGCCCGGAACTATTAAGATCGCTAGGAAGTACGTGACCCCCACACCTCCGGCGCCCCCGTCCACTCCAGAGTGGAGGGCACCGGCTCGGGAAGGAACACGAGCGGTCCGCACCCCAAGAGGGGATGCGGATTCTCTGGGGGCGGCGACCTACCACGCCAAGTCCCTCAAACAAGCGCCCTGCCGAGAATCCCGCCATCGAGGAGGCGTGCACTCGCAAGAGTGCACGGAGTCCTCCCGTTACGGGGAAGAGGGACTAAGGTCGTCGCGCCCCGGGGGAAGCGACTCCGACCTTGGAGGGGCGATATAACGGTTCGCCTGCCCAGGTAAGCATCCGTCATATTTAACACGCAATTATTACTCCGATTCCGATATAATTACGTGAGATGGCCAGTGGTCGGACCAACCGGCTATCCCACCGGTAGGGCAGGACGCTCGCACCGAGCATACAGGGCGAGCCCGCGACACCTCGCAAGGAGCTCCGCCCATCGCGAGGGCCAGGACAACCGCTGACTCGCGGCAGTACCCGCCCCTTGTCTTACATTTCGCGAGTCTCGCCCTACGATCACTCCCATGAGATAAGAGTGCGCCCCAAATTCATCACGACGCCCCTTCATACTTACTGTGGGCCTGATATCGAGGTGAGAAACAATCTTTAAGATCATTCCCCTTAAAAACGTCTACAGTGTGCGAATGTCTCCAAAGTCACCAGAACGGTCATCCCACTAACTGAGCGTCTCCCAGCAATGAGATCCCCTACCTAGCACCCCAGAAACGCTAGAGAAATGGAATTTCTCCTGACGTGCCTGAGGCTATTTAAGTGCGTGCACGACGACGAAAGGGACTCTTCGCAAATTACTCATCATATAACGTGGAGTCAATTCGTCATCCGAAACCTCGGATCACCGGATGGAGGCCTTGCTGCCTGAGCCTTGGTTCCATCCAAGAATAACCCCAGCTTCGTGGTAAGGTGCTCTGTTTCCTTGGGAAGCCCCAGCATTGCGCTGGAAGTCCTACCTCAGAAACAGAGACTGCGTGGTGATTGCTAGTTAGGGAATCTTACATAACACCCGATCAATTGTTCTTAGGGCCATTGATCGCTATTGCCGATATCCCACGGCAAATTACTCGAAGTGTGCAGTCCGAGAAGTGCCTGTCGCACTTCGCTGCATACGAGGGAAAATTTTTGACCAGCTTCCCTCTTCTTTCGTCCTCCTTGCCTGGCACCAAGGAGGTCAGCCGTCCCTCTCGGACGGCTCCGCTATACGCACTCGAGGGTCGCAGGATAACCCGTCCTCGAGCTCGCGTATTATCGAACGCTAGCATCTCTAGCGCGTGAGCGACACGGCGTGGCACCCGTGCGCTACGTTGCATACTGCAACAAGTGCCAACCGGAAGTAACGCCATAAAACCCGATCCACATCACCCAAATAGTCAAATCAACGAGAAAACGTATTCTCGTTCCAGAAGCGAGCCCGAAACCTGCGGTACGCGTGTACGACGTCGCTCGTGAGCTGTACGAGCGCGAGCGAGACGGAGAGTGTGTGTGTGTGAGAGAGAGAGAGAGAGAGAGAGAGAGAGAGCCATCCCGACAACGGCTCAACGTGCGTGCATGCACCTCCTATACACTCTTCCTATCCTTGTCCGTACAACGGAGACGGCGCTTCTCGCCGACCGTTCCAGGTCTCTTTGAACGTACTAACTAACCAACTAACATACCAACAACCACAAAATCTAACTCATAATAATTGTTTCATTTTCTACCCAAACTAACAACTACGACAATCCACAATTTCGAATGCCAATGATGACGGATTGCGATAGGCGTCTTTAAGACCCTCGAATTACTGAGGCATCTTCCAAAAACACCTTAAAAATCCTTCCCATCATTCCCGGCGTATCACTGGTACATCGCCCTTCAGGAAGTCTACGGGAACCCCGCATCATCCAACAGCGAATACTTGCCCCTTAAAATTTGTTTCCCGAATGCTCGCGTAAATGCCGGTTCGAGAAACGAAAAGATAGCTTTCGTGGAATCACGAAACGTTTCAATATATATATATATATATATATATATATATATATATATATATATATATATAATATGTCTTTTTGGAGTACTCACGACAAGTAAATAAAAACGAATTGTTTCTCTGTAAAACAAAGATTTTCTTTAATTCGGTTTCCTTTACAATATTATAGTCTACAATATCTTAATATCTTATCTTAATGTCATATCTTAATTCTTATATCTTAATTCTTACCTGTAAAACAAAGAAACAACATTCGATGATTATTTTCCACGCTGCATGTTCTTTCTTTATTTCACTCTCACAAATTTTCTCTCCACGTGTCTCCCCTTATGTAATTCCTCTATTGCACAGCCAGGTGCCTATTTCACCTACCCGCACTTTGTGCGGGAGTTTTTAAATTGGGAAACTGAGGGAGTGCAACGCGTTTACCTTACATCTCCCTCCACCGTGGAAAAAAAAATTTGTTTACAATTTTTTTTTTTCGATTATTCTTTTAACTATTTACATTCGGTCTTTCCGCACTTGTGATGTTGGGATCAATTTTGTAATGTGGAACAAGTTCGATTCTGATTTTTTGTGACCTGTGTCCACGCTATATATTGAATTTGACACTTTGTCTACAACTCTGAAAGGTCCGATTCTTAGTTCGTCTAATTTTTTCCTGTTTAAACGATTACCGTTTTCAACGTACACAAATTCTCCAACTTGAATTGTATAGTCTTTTCTATTTTTGTCGTAATTTTTCTTATTGCATGTGTGATACTTAGTGCTATTGTCTAGAGCGGTCTTTCGGTCTCTTTCTAGATCTTCGTTTGTTATTGGTTATTTTAATTCTATTGGCAGTGTTGTCGTATCGAATCCTTCTAATAGATATTTTGGACTAAACTTAGTGACCGTGTGTTCCGTTTCGTTGTATTTTTTTATGCATTCATGTGCTATGGTTGTCCATGCCTTTCTTTTGTTTTCTTCTTCATTTATCCTACATCTGATTTTGTTTACTATTGTCTGGTTTAGTCTTTCGTTTAACCCATTAGAGAATGGTGTGTTCACCGCTGTAAATATGATCGGTGTGTTTTCCCTGTCTAAAAATTGTTTAAACTCCTTGGAATTTATACCAGGATATTGGTCTGACAGTATCATGCCAATATTGTTGTTCTCCAGTATTTTCTGAGTTAATTTAATAAAGTCGTTTGAATTTTGTGTTCTTGATGTTAGTATATACCCGAATCTTGTAAAATGATCTACCAATAAATGTAAATATTTTTTTGTGGATCGTGAACCACCGAAGCCCCCGATCGTGTCCATTGAAACTATTTCAAACGGACGTTTTGCGGGACCTAATTGAGACATAAGGCCAATTTTTTCCTGCCCTCTTGACTTATTTTTTATACAGATCTCGCAGCATTTACATATCTCTTTTATATTTTTTTTCAAGTTTTTAGCTGTGTAGTGTCGTGCGATTTTGTTCTCTAGCTGATTTATCCCTAAGTGGCCGAAGTTCCGGTGTGTTTTTTTTATCAGTTCTTTACTGAAATTTTCGGATAGTATAATTTTCTCTTTCTTTCTACTTTTCTTGTAATATATTTCATTTTTTAATTCTAGTTTTTGGTCGCTTGGCAGTAAATCTTGGTTTTGTTTTTGATCTCTAATAATTTCTTCCACTGTTATTAGATTTACAACTTTTAAAATTTCTTCTTCGTTTTCATGTGTGTCTAGCACTGGATTTCTACTTAGGCAGTCCGCTTCTAAATTGTTTTTGCCCGGGCGGTATATTATTTCCATATCATATTGTGATAAGTAATACGTCAGATCTCCTAATTCTTCGTCCGTTCTTGCCTTTACATTCAATTTTTCTAGGGGTTTATGGTCTGAAAAAACTTTAAACGATCTTCCCAACAGCCAGTGCTGCCAATATTTTACTGCCTCTTTAATTCCTAAACATTCTAGGTATATCGCTTTTCTTTTCTTTTGGGCTTCATTTAGTTTTTTTAAAAAGTACGCTACCGGTTTTTCTATTTCTTTTCCCGTTTCGTTCGCGGGTTGTAGTTGTTTTAGTACTGCTCCTACCCCTTTTATTGATGCGTCTGTGTAAATGTGTATTGGCAAATCTGGGTCGAATATGGCAAGAACCGGTTGAGTGCAGAGGTACTGTTTTATTTTTTCGAAGGCTTCTTGACAGTCCTTCGACCAAATGAATTTCTGTCCTTTTCTTAATAGGTTGTGGAGTGGGTCTAGAATAATATATATGTTGGGCACGTATTCATTGTAAAAATTGATTTTCCCTAGAAATTGGCGAATATTCTTTTGTGTGTTGTGGCACAGGGAAATTTCGTATTGCGATCAAGTTATCTTTAATTGGGGCAATAGAATTGTTTTTTATGATATGACCCAAATATGTGACCGACTCTTCTGCAAACGAGCATTTTGCGAATTTCAATCTGAATCCTTCGATTTTAATGGCTTCTAGTAGTAGCGATATTTGTTTCACATGTTCTTCAAATGATTTTGAAAAAACTAAGATGTCGTCTATATAGTTTACAGTGAAGTCTGACAGTTTATGTTTTCGAATAATGTTGCTCAGTATTCTTTGAAAAATAGCCGGCGATGTTTTCAATCCGAAAGGTAAACACGTCCACTGAAAGTGCCCCTCTTGAGTTATAAATCCAGTTTTCGATCTATCTTCAATTCTTAGTGGGATCGACCAAAATGCCGAATTGATATCGAATTTCGAAAAGTATTTGCTATTTCTCGTTTTTGCTACCAAATCCTCGATTAATGGAAACGGCTGTTTTTGCGGTATTATAATCTTATTCAAATCCCTGAAATCTATGCATAATCTCGATCTCTTATTTTCGTCTCTCTTGTATGCCAGTGTCACTGGAGCCGCGAAAGGGCTATATGACTCCTCTATTAAATTTCTTTTCAATAATTCCGAAATTTGTGATTCTATTTCTTTTTTATCCTCTATTGTACATCTGTACGGTCTTTTGCTACAGTATTTTTCCATCGTCAGTTCTATCCTAGCTTCATAATCTCTCACCGAGCCGATATCGTATTTGTCTTTGGCAAACAATGTTTTGTGTTTTTCAATAAGGTTTTCTATCACAGATTTCAGGTGGTAGTTCAAGTGATTTATCGCAATGTCCAACTTGTCTACATCTAAATGTTCATTGAAATTAATCTGTTTTGTCTCGTTATTTATTACTTTTGGTTTTTCCCTGTCTATCTGAGCGTTGACTCGTAATTCTTCTACTTTACCGGCTGTATCCGTGGTTTTTTGTTCTATCTCTAATTTTTCGTTTTGTTTTAGATTGAATTTTTGTATGCAATCTAATCCGATAAAAAATTCGTAGTTGAAGTTATCGTTATTTATTACAAAAACGTCCATTTCTTTCTCCAATTTTAGAATTTTTATTTTTACCCTGATCGTGCCTTCAGTTTGATTCACACCATTAATCGTTCTCAAGTTTCTCTTTTTCTCATGTATGCTATTGCTGTTTTTTAAATTTAGTATTTTTGCATTTATTAATGATACATTTGAGCCTGAGTCATATATTCCAGTTACTTCCAATGTATTATTTAGCAATACCTTGAGTTTGATTAATGGTGGAATTCTGAGTTTTTTGGCTCGTAATTGAGCTCTGTTTCTAGCATCGCGTTATTCACCACTTTGATTGGGTTGTCCTTGAACCAGCAGGACGATTCAGGGTGAAAGCGTATGCCTTTGTTTCTGTCTTTGCAAATTTTACACGGCGTTTTCTCTACTTTTTCTTTCGTGTCGGAAGTCTTGTTTTTTTTGTCAAACTTATTTTTCTGAACTAGGTGTTCCCATTTCCCTATGGCGTTATACAGGTCTTCGGTTTCGGTCAAGGTCTCTCTGTCGATTTTGTCAGCTACAAAGTTTGGCAGGCCGCTTGCAATGAGGTCCATCAAAGTCCCCGTATCTATCGTTTTTCTGACTTCTAGCAATAACTTCTCTTTTCTTATCGCGTATTCTAATAGAGAGCCTGTCTGATATTTAAACGAAAGCGCGTATCTGATAGGAGACCATCCCTTGCTTCCGAACGTTTCACGAAAGTTTTTCTTCCATTTTTCCCATTCTGATTCTACTGTGAGTTTCATCAACATACAACTGTACCAGTCCGCAACAGGCTTTTCGATGAAAAATTTTAACATTTCAATTTTTTTTCTGTCTTCATTTATCTCAAAGCGCTGGCATTCTTTCTCGAATTCGTGAATCCATTGGTGCGTGTTGAGGTTCTTTCCCGTAAACTGTTCAAGTGTAAAATCTTTTGATATTTTCCCCAAATTTTGAACTTCAGATTTTACCGTTTTTCCCTCTAGTATTTTCTCTAACAGAGCTATCATCTTTCCATCCGAGTCTTTGGGCCCGGATGCAGCCGTAGTTTTCTCTTCTTTGGTCTCGTCCAGGAAATATTCTCCGAATTGTACGTTGTTATCTTGGTCTAGATATGTTGCTTTTAATTCTTCTGACAAAGTGATCCAAACCTTTCTTGATTGATGTCTTTTCTTCAGTGTATTTTTTATTTTAGCAAACGTTTGTGTTTTTGCCAACTCTGTGTGTAGAGTTGTTGGCTGGTATTCGTCTGGAACGCCGAATGAGCGACCGTCCGGTGTCCCGATTGAGGTTAGGCACAGCACGTTCGTTTTCCCATCCGAAGTCCCTCTTATCGTGAACTCGAATTCCAATTTATCCATCGTGGATTGCGTATGAGAATGTTGTTTTATAATATGTCTTTTTGGAGTACTCACGGCAAGTAAATAAAAACGAATTGTTTCTCTGTAAAACAAAGATTTTCTTTAATTCGGTTTCCTTTACAATATTATAGTCTACAATATCTTAATATCTTATCTTAATGTCATATCTTAATTCTTATATCTTAATTCTTACCTGTAAAACAAAGAAACAACATTCGATGATTATTTTCCACGCTGCATGTTCTTTCTTTATTTCACTCTCACAAATTTTCTCTCCACGTGTCTCCCCTTATGTAATTCCTCTATTGCACAGTCAGGTGCCTATTTTACCTACCCGCACTTTGTGCGGGAGTTTTTAAATTGGGAAACTGAGGGAGTACAACGCATTTACCTTACATATATATATATATATATATATATATATATATATATATTGTAACGGGTCAAGGTTCGTTACATTTAAATTTATTGGTTCGGGACTCGAACAGGGAAGAAATTAGTTCAGACTCAGGTGTTTTGGTATTTTGCACAAACGAAATTTATTCAATAAGTTTTGGCTCGATATAAAAATAACAAAATAATAAAAAAAAACAAAACGCTTTTTAAGTTTTCGTTGTTGGCTTGTGATTATACAGAAAAAGAACGCTTTTTATAGTACGCCGTTTCGTATTTCTCGCAACGCCCTACTCGGTCGGTAACGTTGTTATCTCGCCCGGTAAGTGTGCTTCGCGTCTACGCTTATCACCGATTGATATAAGTTCCCCCTCTTTCTTACTTCCCTCTACGCTTTGCACGTATTTAATTGTTCGGTGTTCTCACTCGCGGCGTTGTCCCTCTCTCTTTCTCTACGGCGCGTTAAGTTATGACGCGATCCCGCTTGTGGCGCTGTCCTTCTCCCTTTCTACACGGCGCGTTTGGTTGTGACGCGCTCCCGCTCGCGGCGCTGTCCTTCTCCCTATACTTGAGACACTTAGGGTGTATCGCGTTACGGCGCGCTCCCGCTCGTGGCGCGGTGGCTCGCGATGCTCGGTCAGCGTGCCCTATCGCCCTATGACACTACTATTGCCCCTTCCCTACTCGCCGTATCGTCGCTATCGGTGCGTTCTTCCGATCAATCTACTGGATCGCGATCGATTATCACGCGTCGATAATCGCTCGCTTATCTATCGCGACGGGAGATGTCGCCACGTACCGGTCTACGGTGTCGAGACTCTCCGAGTTTCGGCACCCGTTTTTTTTCTTTGTTTACAGGATTTTCGAGAACTATCTCCTCGTCCTTTCTATACTCCTGATATCAATTTCGATTTTCCTCGTGATAATGGTGTCCTTGTGTGTGTGTGTCAGTGTGCCTGAATCTATTCGCTTACTTTGCTACCTCCTTATCTCTTATTGTCGCCTAATGCGATTTTTGTGTTTGATTTTCAATAACTGCCATTCTTTTGTTTATAATCTTAATTTATTCTTCTGCCTATGTTTTGTTCGTAATCTCAAGCATTTTTTCTTTGATATTTTGTTTTTTTTTCGTTACTCTTTCAACCCTTCTCAATTTCTTTCCCCTTGACCCTCTATCCACCACGCTTTCCTTCCCTTGCGGTCAGTATTTACGACGGCTGAGAACGGCCAAGGTTGTCAGAAAATTGAGAGTACTTTCTCTAGTGACTCCACCTTTTAGTTATTCTGTCAATTTGATCTTTCAATCCTTCTCATTTTCTTTCCCCCTGACCCTCTATCCACCACGCTTTCCTTCCCTTGCGGTCAGTATTTACGACGGCTGAGAACGGCCAAGGTTATCAGAAAATTGAGAGTTCTTTCTCTTTTCTCTAGTGACTCCACCTTTTAGCTATTCCGTCAATTTCCCGCCTTTCACACTTTCCTTCCCCTTGGGTCAGTATTTGTGTGCTTGGTACTGATCGAGTTCCCAGCCAAAGAAGGAGTCCCTTTCCCCAAAAATTCCCGTCCTTTTATATGCATATTTTACCGCCTTTTCGTTTCCCCTTCTCTTCTACCTCCCTTAATTCGATTAGTCGGTTTGTCCGGTATTTACCGGTTTCTCTTCCTTTCCATCTTAATTTGATTAGTGGGTTTTCCCCGGGTTTTGCCTGTCCCTCTGTCAGTGTCAGCTATTTGACCTTGTTTTTATGTCAATCAGTCTCTCGCTTACCCCCTCTCTCTCCCGAAATCGGTTGACCTTTTTGCCTTTATGCCCGGGTTAGTGAGACGGACCTATCCGTCTCATTGTCCCCGTTTTTTTTTCTTTTTCGCATCTTGGATTGTTCCGATGACAACCCAAGTCGCGAAGAAGAAGAAAAAAAAATATACGTGTGTATTATTATAAGGTTGTTACTTTCCTGTTTTTGTGTGTATTTCGACCGTTGTCCGTTCATGTTGCTCGGCCTTCACTTATTCCTATTTTATTTGTTCCCCCCCCCCCCTTTTTCTTAAACTAGTCGCTCGCGTTTTTCTAGGGCCGCTGCCCATCGCTCGGAATAAGTTTACTAATACGTTTTTTTTTTTATTTTCAGGGTTTTTTATTTATATTGACATTACGCTTCTGTCATCATCGCTGGCGGACTCGCTCCCACTGTCGTCGCGCAACCCGATGTCCCGCCAGAACCTCTCCTCGTCGCTGTCGTATTCGTCGTTGTCCAGGTCTTCGTTGATCAGGGTCTCGTCGTCGTCGTCGTCTACCTCGCTCACCGGGTCTTCCCCACTGCTACCGTTGCTGAGGGTTATCGTCTCATTTGTGCTGGTGTTGTCGTCGTCGTCGTTGTTGTCGGGGTGGCCGTGTGCTGTCCAGCATCGCTCGGCCTCCTGGTGGTAGGCGACATCTCCAAATCGGCAGCCTTTGTTGTTGATCGTCGGTGGATGCGCATTTTCCACCCTCCGCGCCGCCCCCATCTCAATAAAGATTTCTGCCAGACTTTTGCCCTGATTTGGGCCTTCATTCTCGAGGTATAGGTCTGCGAGGACAAGGCCCAACTGGCTCGGTCTGCCCCAAACCCGCATCGTCCACGTTGTGTCAGAGATTAGGGCTCGGCAATAAAATAACTCCTCCTCGTCCCAGGATTCGTCCACCGGCCCGAGATCACCATGCGTCACCGGTACCGCCTGGTAGGTGTGGAGGAACGCCATCGTTGGTGCGGTGTAGCAGTCATCCTGGATCCCATAGACGCTGGTTCCCCAGTCCCCCAGCCACAGAACCAATTTTCCATCCTCGGTTTTTCCTTGGAAGGTGGCACGGTAGAATTGTGCCTCATGTCGCCAGAGGGTCGCCGCCCCGGGAAAAAGTTCCTCTTCGAGGCAAGGGTGGATCTCTGGTTCCTCCGGACGGATGTTTTTCCACATATTGATAATCGCTGATCCTCTCCCACTGCGCTCGTTTAGATGTACGCCAAATTCGTTCGGGTTTGTCAGCCCGGCCACGGTGACTCCCCGGTATACTTCTCGTAGCGTATGAACGTGAAAATTGCAATACATTTTGGCCGTGTTGTGGTTGATCGACGACTGACGAGTGATTGATTCGATTTTCGACGCGTTGATCCGTTTCGCTTTCCCTCTCCCTTTTATAATCCTAACGATTTCCCGGGATACCATCCTTTAATATTTTCGTTAGTCACTAAGAACAATTTATATTCGTCCTTATTAGTTTCGCTTTCTTGGTTTATTTGTTCTCTCCTTGCCCGTCGTTGGCTATTTCGGGTGTGCCTTTTTCCTTGATCTGTCTGTTCTTCGTCGCTTTCTTCGTCTCGGGTTTTTCTAGTATTTATGTCCATATTGCTCGCGATTTATGAATCTTCCTGTTTCGCGCGCTTGCTTTTATATTCATCTATCTTCGACTACTCGATATACTAGACTGGCATATCCCGTCTTTTTCCTTTTCCTCGGAATTTGTCGAGTCCGTTGTTAGATAGCGTTTCAGCATGCTCGCATGGAATTTTCCCCTCTCTTTTCTTGTTTCTGGGTTTTCCAAGAGAAACGTTGCTATTCCCACACATTTTTTTATTTTATAGGGCCCTTCGAATAAATGCATGAATTTCGCGGTCCTTTGTTTGGCAGGATCGGAGACATTGAGCGACCGGACTAACACGAATTCGCCTACTTCGAACGTCGTTGTTTTATGGGTTGTGTTGAATCTTTCCGCCCTTTGTCGTCCTTTTTTCTTGATCCTTTCCCTTACCAATTCAATTTTTTGTTCGTAGGTGAGGGTGTCTGTTTGGTCCTTTTTAAGCGCGAGTACCCATTCCCGCCAAACTCGATAGGGCTTTTTTTTTAATTGCAGTTCCGTCGGCGTGAATTCGGTGGTTTCGTGCTGTGTTTCATTTATGCAGTCTTGTATTACGGACACCCATCTGTACCATCCTGTATGTTTCTCCGTCAAGAAGGTTCTGAAAAATCGCCCGAGCTCCCGATTGACTCGTTCTACTATATTTCCTTGTGGGTGGCGGATCGAGGAAAATACTCCCTGTATTCCTTCTGTTTTGAGCTTTTCCTCCCATACTTTTGACGTGAACTGCGTCCCGTGATCAAACTGTATTCTTCTTGGTTTTCCATACCTCGGGATGTAGTCCTGGAATATCCGGTTTATAGTTGCTGCGGTGTTCGCCTTCTTAAGTGGGTATAGTTTGACGAATTTGGTAAACGCGTCTATAGTTACTAGGATATGTTGCACCCCCCTACTGATTTAGGTAGTGGTCCATAAAAATCGATGGAGACCAGGTCACCTGGTCCGTCGGGTGTGATGGTTTGCATTTCTGCATAATTGTTTTGTACCATGACTTTTACCCTTTGACACAGGTCGCAAGTGGCTATTGCTTGCCTCACTCTTTTTGCCATCCGATTGCACGTAAAATCTTCATTAATTAGCTGGAAGATCTTACGCGCGCCCTGGTGTCCGTATATCTCATGGCATTCTTTAATGAAAATATTTACCAATTCTTCGGGTAATATGACCTTCCATTTCCCTGTTCGGTCGTGTTTCTGCAGACAGCCTTCGCTAATTCGATATCTTTTGTTTTCTCCATTCTCCTGACACTTTTCCCATGTTTCTCGGAGATTCTCCTGTTACCGCTGCATCTCTCCGATTCTTTGAAATTGTTGTTTTATTTCTTTTGTCGGTTTTCGCGCCAGTACCGCGGTCAGGACTATTTTCCCTGGTGTTTTTCCGCCGTCGTTGATTCGGTTGCCGCATGTTCGACTCAAGGCGTCGGCTACTTCATTGCCTTTTCCTGGGCAATGTTCTACTTCAATATCGTAATCTTGAACCAACAAAGCCCATCTCAACATGCGATCCCCCACAAATCGGCACGTCTTCATAAATGTCAACGCCTTATGATCGGTAATGATTCTGATTTTTGCTCCCAGCAGATATGTCCGGAATTTCTGCAACGCCCATACAATTGCTAGCATCTCCTTTTCTGTTGTGGTATATCCGATTTCCGCTCCTTTGAATGTCCGGCTTGCGAATGAGATTACCCCTACAAGTCCATCTCTATCCGCTTGGCTCAAAACCGCTCCGATAGCATAATCAGTGGCATCGGTGGTGAGGATGTACTCCCGAAATGGATCTGCGTGTTTGAGGATTATCGTTTCAATGAATAATTGTTTTATTCTTTCGAATGCTTTTTCCTCCTTGTCCCCCCATCTCCAATCTTGTCCCTTTTTCAGCAGCCCCAGGAGAGGTATCGTTTCTCTCGCGTGTCTGTCCGAGAATTTGCTGTAGAAATTTACCAATCCTAGGAATCCCCTGAGTTGTTTTATGTTCTGGGGGCGTGGATACTCTTTGATTGCTTGAATCTTTTCTGGCTGAGGTCTGATACCCGTGGTTGACAGAATGTGCCCCAGAAATACCACTTCCTGTTGGAAGAATTTTGATTTTTTAAAATTCAGGGTCATGTTGTTCATGCTGATTCGCTCGAACAATTGGTGCAAGTGTTCCAAGTGTTGTGCCTCATTTTTCGACAGGCACAACAAATCGTCGACAAAATTGATGACTGATCCGCCTATGTCCTGAAGTACTATATCGAGTGCCCTTATCAAGCTTGCCGTGCTTGTTTTTAGTCCAAACGGTGTTACCGTGAACTGATAACACTTTCCATCATGTTGGAACGCAGTATATGGCCTTGATCCTTCAGCTAGCGGAATTTGCCAGAAGCTGCTCGTCATGTCTAGGCTCGATATGACTTGTGCTCCTTCACAACGTTGGAATATTTCCTCGGTTGGTGGCGCCGTGTCGTGATCTTCAATTAAGAAGGTGTTTAATTGTCGAGCGTCGAGACATAATCGAATTGACCCGTCCTTCTTGACTACTGTAACGAGCGGGTTTATGAAACGGCTTTTTGCTCGTTCAATTATGCCTTGATCCAGCATTTTGTCAATTTCTTCCTGCACTTTTTCTCGATATTGCATCGGGACCGGATATGATCGGTGCACGTAGGGTTCCGGGTTTTTCAGAAGTAATTTGTGCGTATATGCGTACATTCGTCCGGGTCTCTTGTTGAAGATGTGTCGATAATTTTGAATTAGACTTCCAAAATTATGCTTCATTTCTCCTGATAAGTTTGCACATTGTTCTATTTTCTGACTTATCTCTTCTTGAGTCAGCTCGTCTTCTCTGTGGTTTTTTATTGCGGCCACGGGGATCCGTGGTTGCTCTTGGAGTTTTTCCCGCTGCCAGATCCACCTTCCTTCATCCAGCTCGGCGACTATCTCGTTTTTTACTGCTATGGTTCCGTTTCTCGCGTCTACCTTTACTTGTAGCTCGAGCATTCCGTCAATACCCAGTATAGCATTTCTGCTCATTTTTGGGATTATTAGCATTTGTATGCTGCCCTTCGCCTGGTACAGTTCTGCCTCAACCATGACCTGTTGCTTTATGCGACCGGATTTACCCCCGAATGCTCCAATAGCCTCGGTGCTTGTTACAGGTATTCTGAGGCAATTCTTGAACTCTTTTTCCCTTTGTAAAAAGAATTCTTCTGACATGCAGGATACCTCGCTCCCGCTATCTATCAATATCTCGACGGTTATTCCTTCCAGGCTGATCGGCAGCGTTGGGCATCGTGGATATATTCTTCTTGTCTGCCCTGGATTTTCCATGAGGAAATCCCTTGGGTGCTCGTATGTGTTCGTTCCTATTCTCTTTATTTTCTTGTTGTCCCCGGTCTTATTTCGGCTACTTTTTGCTGCTGTGGTTTCCTCCATCTCTTCGCTGCTGTTTTGTTTCCTCTGATGCTCCGTTGTTGCTGTTGTCGTCTTTACCTTCAGGGCGCTTGCCTCTTGCTGCACCGGCATCCTGATCATTCCTAAAGGACTTGTGTCCTGTGTTTCTGCTCCACCTTTCTTCTTTCTTTTTCGTTCTTTTTTCTTCAAATTTCTTTTCATTCGCTGCCTTGCTTCCTCCATGGCCTCTTGTACTTCTTCGTCGTCCGTTGCGCCTCGTGATGGCTCCTCGACATTGCGGATTGCCATCGATTCGGGCGCAACTTCTATTCGTTTCCCTGGTTCTGTTTTTGGCCGGCCGGGTATCCGCTTTGTGGCTGGGAATTTTGTGCCTCTGGATTTACCCGAGGCGGTGCATCCATTGTAGTGAACCCTGCTTGCTGACTAGGATTCCACGCCGGTGCCACTGGATTTAGGGGAGGTCTTACATTCCCGTACCCGTGCTGCCAGGGTTGCTGTCTCGTGAACGGCGCTGGCATCGCGTTGTAATTTCCGAGAACTTGATTTTCTTGTCGATGATTTTGAAATGGTGGTGGTGGTCCATGATAACCGGGATTCCCTGGCTGCCATGGCTGGTTAAATCCCATAGGTCGTGGTCCCCCAAACGTTCCAAATTTTTGGCCCTTCCATGGGTTGTTTTGCTGCCATGTTGCGCCGATGGGTTCTTGTTGACGCGGCAATGTTCTTCTAGCGTTAAGTGGTCCTGCCCCGTCCATGCTTTCCAGTATTTCGAGGAATGCATCGACTGTTTTTATCCCGCTTACGCGGACAGCCATTCTGATTGATTCATCAAAATGGTTCGCTAGTTTCCTTATGATTTGCTCCTCTGCTATTCCTTCGCTCAAGTCTTTGGCGTTTCCGAATATTTGGGTAGCATACTCAGTACGAGTCATTCGGTGACCGTCCCACTCGTATGCCCCGAACTCTAGGTTTCTGCGGACCTTGTCCTGGATTTCCTGACTCCAATAACGCCCGCAAAATTTTTCTTCGAAGTCGTTAATTGTTTGGACTCTGTCCTCGACTATCCACCACCAATCTTTTGCCGTGTCCTTCAACGACTGACTAATGAGGTAGTGGAGATCAGTGTTTCCCGTGATACGCCAAAACTCCTTAAAGTCTCGCAAAAATCGCATTGGTCGTTCCCTTCCGTCGCCATTGTATATTGGTGGCTTTTGCTTTGCTGCGTATGCTTGGCTTACATTCAGTCCCGTTCCCCATGTTGTATTACATATCGTATTCGAATTTTGTGCTCGTATGTTTTTTTCACACTCCGTTATTCGTTTCGAGTGTTCGGTTACGACTTCCCCCACGTCCTTCGACGAATGGAGGAGTTGAGATATCGTCCGCCGGATGGCTTCCATTCGGGTATCAAAATCCTCAATCTTTTCGTCGTTTTCTTTTCGTATTTGGCTGTGGCTCTGTTCCAGGATTTTCTGCGCAATGACAATTTTTCGTTCCGTGCGTTCTTCGATTTTCTGGACTTCATTTCCTATTTTTTTGTTGATTTCTTCGTGTAGCTGACGCGACCGCACGATGCATTTGTCCTCCTGCTGCCTAATTTCCGCTTGCGTGGTGATCCGTTCTCTTCGCTGTTCGTTACGGATCTTATTCATCGCTCTGATGAGAGTTTTTGTAAGTTCGCTATCCTCTGTTCCTATCCCTTCAAGATCGACTGTCCCTTGGCTGACGTCAAACGTTGCTTCATTTGTAATTGCTTCCTCCCTGGGTCCGATCGCTGATAATCTTTCAATGTTTTGTCGATCCCTTTGTCGGGCCTCTTCTAATAAACCATCTGCCGTGGTCGATTCCCAATGAAGGGAGTTTTCGTTATTTGTTTGCGCCATTTTCTTTTATTCTGCCTGATTTTCTCTTAATTTATTTTGTTCGATTTGGGTTTATCTATGTATTTGTTTATACGTGCTTTTTACACCTTTTAACGAGTCTTTCTTTCTTTTGTTCGAGCCCCACGTTGGGCGCCAAAATGTAACGGGTCAAGGTTCGTTACATTTAAATTTATTGGTTCGGGACTCGAACAGGGAAGAAATTAGTTCAGACTCAGGTGTTTTGGTATTTTGCACAAACGAAATTTATTCAATAAGTTTTGGCTCGATATAAAAATAACAAAATAATAAAAAAAAACAAAACGCTTTTTAAGTTTTCGTTGTTGGCTTGTGATTATACAGAAAAAGAACGCTTTTTATAGTACGCCGTTTCGTATTTCTCGCAACGCCCTACTCGGTCGGTAACGTTGTTATCTCGCCCGGTAAGTGTGCTTCGCGTCTACGCTTATCACCGATTGATATAAGTTCCCCCTCTTTCTTACTTCCCTCTACGCTTTGCACGTATTTAATTGTTCGGTGTTCTCACTCGCGGCGCTGTCCCTCTCTCTTTCTCTACGGCGCGTTAAGTTATGACGCGATCCCGCTTGTGGCGCTGTCCTTCTCCCTTTCTACACGGCGCGTTTGGTTGTGACGCGCTCCCGCTCGCGGCGCTGTCCTTCTCCCTATACTTGAGACACTTAGGGTGTATCGCGTTACGGCGCGCTCCCGCTCGTGGCGCGGTGGCTCGCGATGCTCGGTCAGCGTGCCCTATCGCCCTATGACACTACTATTGCCCCTTCCCTACTCGCCGTATCGTCGCTATCGGTGCGTTCTTCCGATCAATCTACTGGATCGCGATCGATTATCACGCGTCGATAATCGCTCGCTTATCTATCGCGACGGGAGATGTCGCCACGTACCGGTCTACGGTGTCGAGACTCTCCGAGTTTCGGCACCCGTTTTTTTTCTTTGTTTACAGGATTTTCGAGAACTATCTCCTCGTCCTTTCTATACTCCTGATATCAATTTCGATTTTCCTCGTGATAATGGTGTCCTTGTGTGTGTGTGTCAGTGTGCCTGAATCTATTCGCTTACTTTGCTACCTCCTTATCTCTTATTGTCGCCTAATGCGATTTTTGTGTTTGATTTTCAATAACTGCCATTCTTTTGTTTATAATCTTAATTTATTCTTCTGCCTATGTTTTGTTCGTAATCTCAAGCATTTTTTCTTTGATATTTTGTTTTTTTTTCGTTACTCTTTCAACCCTTCTCAATTTCTTTCCCCTTGACCCTCTATCCACCACGCTTTCCTTCCCTTGCGGTCAGTATTTACGACGGCTGAGAACGGCCAAGGTTGTCAGAAAATTGAGAGTACTTTCTCTAGTGACTCCACCTTTTAGTTATTCTGTCAATTTGATCTTTCAATCCTTCTCATTTTCTTTCCCCCTGACCCTCTATCCACCACGCTTTCCTTCCCTTGCGGTCAGTATTTACGACGGCTGAGAACGGCCAAGGTTATCAGAAAATTGAGAGTTCTTTCTCTTTTCTCTAGTGACTCCACCTTTTAGCTATTCCGTCAATTTCCCGCCTTTCACACTTTCCTTCCCCTTGGGTCAGTATTTGTGTGCTTGGTACTGATCGAGTTCCCAGCCAAAGAAGGAGTCCCTTTCCCCAAAAATTCCCGTCCTTTTATATGCATATTTTACCGCCTTTTCGTTTCCCCTTCTCTTCTACCTCCCTTAATTCGATTAGTCGGTTTGTCCGGTATTTACCGGTTTCTCTTCCTTTCCATCTTAATTTGATTAGTGGGTTTTCCCCGGGTTTTGCCTGTCCCTCTGTCAGTGTCAGCTATTTGACCTTGTTTTTATGTCAATCAGTCTCTCGCTTACCCCCTCTCTCTCCCGAAATCGGTTGACCTTTTTGCCTTTATGCCCGGGTTAGTGAGACGGACCTATCCGTCTCATTATATATATATATATATATATATATATACACACATATATTGAGACGTACGGGTCCGTCTCAGGCGCCATACCCCCACCACAAATTCAAACAAACCGACCCATTAGGAGAGTAGGGGAGGGGGAATAGGAAATCATAAAAAGTCAAGTGGGCAGGTACGACCTTCAAGGTCACAAAACAATAAGCGGAAGGAAAGACGAGTGAGAGAAGAAAAAACAGTCCAAAGGTATAAAGACAGGGATAAGAATAAGAAAAAGGAGCACTAAAAATATTACAAATAAACGAAGGAGGAATAAATTACGAAAGGAGAGATAGAAAATTAATATTAGGAGAATAGAAAGTGCGAGGAGGTATCCGAAACACCAGGCGACAATACACACACACACTTACATACACCTGTAAAACGCGAAATATCTGCAAGGGCTCGCGAAAGTATCAGGAGAACCTGAAGGTCAGAGAGGCATCGAAATTCGAAACACCACACCGACACAACACACATAACAAGCGGTACATTATCATAAGCGGGTATGTGGCGCCATCCGACGGCGTCAGCCACAGTTAGAGTAATTGATTACTGACACGCGACAATCGATTACGCTCACGGGGAGTAATTACAAGAAAGCGCACAGTAGCGCGTCAGTCGAAAGCGCACCGCGATCCACCGCGTCGTGAGTCGATAGAGTGGGGGGGGGCAGGGACGGCGCGTAGCACGAGAGCGCGCTCGGCACCGCGCGCCACGAGCGACAGTTGGAAGAGAGGGGATAGCGAGCCGTACCGAGATCAAGAGCGCCGCAATCGATACCGCGATACATTAAGACACACAAAATACACTTTAGAAACACAAACAACATACCACACTTGTACACAACAAACTTTTAACATTATATCGAGACAAAAATACTGAATAAATGTCATTTTATTACCAAATACCTCCAAAACAAAGAGTTTAAACTAATTTCTTCCCTAATCGAGACCCGAACAAATAAAATTTATTGTAACAAATTCCGACCCGTTACAATATATATATATATATATATATAATCCACTACACTACATCATCATGTACACATACGTATTCACTATTGTATAGGTGCGCGTACGCGATCCTCCTATACCTTCCTCTTACCCTAATACGATAGAGTCACGACTCTATCTCTTTCCTTCTCTCGCTTCCTCGGTCTTCACGTACACCTCCTACGTTTTCTCCTATCCCTATACATCTACCCAGCATCAGTGACCTGCACACTTCGTTTTTCCAAAATAATATATATTCTCACGATGCAAGAACACGTGCACCCACGAAATCCCGTTCTCACACATAGCCGAGCTGGGTAAATTCCAGAAAAGTAGAAAACCGCTTGAAATCCATTAGTCTCCCTAATGCACTCAAGTGCCCTAATGCACTCAAGTGTCCACGTGCACACAAGTGCCCACGTGCATCTTTCCAAACTTTCGGAAACATGCATTTCCCACGTTACACGCCGCCGCCGTGTTGCGCCGTCGCCGGCATGACAGTCGCCACGAGGCGCACGTACATACCGAAAAATCATTGTTAATGATAAACCGAATAAACATCCCGTCAAATAACACATATCACCCTAAGACTAAACATATTTAACCGATAATCCCGACACCAGCGTATCATGTATCACCCTGTCGCGCTAGCTACACGTAAAATATAATTATTATACTCGAGAGCGAAATTCCGTGCTCTCCGCGCATCGTCAGAAGCCGGGGCACAACATTGGTGGCAGCGGTGGGATTCCCGCAATTGGGGATACCGCAACTTTGCATTACACAACTTCAAAAAAAAAGAAGAGGGATACATCCTATCCAACGTACAAAATAAACTGAACGCAGTAAGTGCTGAAAAGGAGGTCAACGAGTGATCCGATCGACGACCGTCGAACCGGACAAATAAAAAGAAAAAGTGCGGCGTAAGCAAACGCCCGAGTCAACCGTACAGAGCTGTCCAAAAGCAACCAGATCCCGAGGATCATCGATACCAGACCGACCCAAGGACGAAGACTCACCAAATACTGCCAAACCCATTATTCCGTCTACTTCCAGTGGTACTGCGACGTTGTGCTCGAGCACAACGTCGACATCCTGAACGGAAGGCATATAAAAATATACGGACATCTGATCTCCATGCTGGAGGGAACGAATAAAATTAAAGTACCTCCCAGAGGTAGATGCAACAGAGCAAATGCTACACGCAAAAACATTGACGGCAAAAATAGGATGTGTCGCAGCAAAAGAAGTGCGAAACTCAAACAATGAAGAAATCGAAATAGAAAGGCCAACGGTGCAATTTGAAGAAATTAAAGAAGAAAAGCCAACCGAAGAAAAGGAAATAAGTGCTGTATCGATCGAAGAAAAATTAAAAAGAAAAGACAAAATATGGGAAGAAATCAAAGGAGATTCGAACTTAAACCCAGAAGAAGAAAAATTCCTACGCGAATTCGCTGACGCATACGCTGACGTCTTCCATTTAGAGGAAGAGTCGCTTGGGTGCACCGCTATAGTGGAGCACCGCATAAGCGTACGACCAGGGACAACGCCAATAAAAATTCGTCCATATCGATTACCAGAAGTCCACAAGCAAGAAGTGATGGCGCAGACAAAAGAGATGCTAAAAAACGAAATAATTCGACCGAGCAAGAGCCGATGGAATGCTCCTCTACTCGTCGTTCCAAAAAAGCCTGACGCCGACGGAAATATATGCAAGAGAGTGGTAGTAGACTTCCGAAAACTCAACGAAGCAACGGAAGGAGACTCGTATCCATGGACTAATATTACCGAAATATTGGACCAATTGGGACGAGCAAAATACTTCACGACTCTCGTTTTGGCATCGGGATTTCATCAAATCCCAACGGCCGAAAAAGACAAGGAGAAAACCACTTTTTCCACTCCTCTTGGACATTACGAGTACAACCGAATGCTATTTGGATTAAAAAACGCCCCACCAACCTTTCAAAGGCTGATGGACGCTGTACTTGCTGGATTACAAGCACTAAAATGCTACGTATATCTCGACGATATAGTAGTATACTGATCATCGTTCGAAGAACATAACAAAAGGCTGACAGAAGTATTCGATCGACTGAGAGAAGCCCAATTGAAGGTTCAACCGAGGAAATGTCGATTTCTGCGAAAAGAAACCCAGTACTTGGGACACATTATTACCGAAGTGGGAGTAAAACCAGATCCGGAAAAAATAGAGGCTGTACAACGATTTCCAGCCCCAAAAAACATAAAAGAGGTACAATCATTTCTGGGACTACCCGGATATTACCGAAAATTCATACAGGATTTTTCAAAACTTTCAAAGCCGTTAACAGAACTTATCAAAAAAGAAAACACATTCATTTGGGACGAAAACTGCGAACAAGCTTTCCAAAAATTGAAGGAAACTCTCAGCACCGCACCGATCCTGCAGTATCCGGATTTCGAAAAACCCTTCGTGGTGACAACTGATGCCTGGGACAAGGCAATTGGCGCGATTTGATCGCAAGGAAAACTCGGAGAAGATCTACCCATCTGTTACGCGAGTAGCACTCTGAACAAGGCAGAAATGAATTATTCAACAACGGAGAAGGAAATGCTAGCAATAATTTGGGCAGTAGCGCAATTTCGACCATACATATATGGAACAAAATTCACCATCGTGACGGATCATAAGTCCCTCACATGGCTTTTCAACGTAAAAGATCCAGGATCACGACTGATGCGCTGGAGAATAAAGATAGAGGAGTTTAACTATACCATAGAGTATAAGGCTGGCAAAAAGAATACGAATGCGGATGCTTTAAGCCGTATGTATGTATTGATGCTGACGCGGCAAGAACCCGAGGCGGTGGTACGCCACAAGAACGCCGAGAAGCGTCGTAGAGGAAGGCCGCGGAAGGCCCCCCGCTCCGCGCCTCCGCCGCCAGCATCAACAGACCCGAGCCATCATGGCCGTGGTCAGCTATTCTCGCGAGCACGTGGCCGGCCGAGAAAAACAATGCAGCCCGCTAGAGAGGAACGCCCGCGCAAGGCGACAGAGGCCCGCGCGAGCGAGAACGAACCGCCACTCCCACCAGTGGAGGCGGACCAGGCGGCAGGCCCGAGCGGAAAAGAGAAGGAAATAGAAAAAGACTCGAGCGCAAGCGAGACAGAGACGGAAATAGGAGATCGAGAGTGCCCGAGTAAAGAGGAGCGAGGTACGATTCTGCAAGAATACCACGATGCCCCTCTTGGAGGCCATCCAGGCGGAAAAGGGATGAAACAACGAATAAAGATAAAGTATAGCTGGCCGGGAATGAATAAAGAAATAAAAAACTACGCAAAATCATGCGGCAATGCCAGAAAAATAACATCACGCGACGCAAGCATGCTCTCATGACTATTGAGGACACACCCAAGACACCATTCGTCAAATGTGCAGTCGATATAGTAGGTCCCTTACCCGAGACCGAAGCCGGGAATAAATCTATCCTCACTTTTCAAGACGCATTGTCCAAGTATAGCGCAGCTATACCGCTAAAAATGCAAGAAGCCAAGGAAGTAGCCAAAAGATTTGCAACTCAAATTGTTTGCAAGTACGGCACGCCAAAAAAATTATTGTCAGACCAAGAAACGAATTTTCTGAACGAAACATTCACGGAAATGTGCCAATTATTCCGAATAAAAAAGATTCAAACGACGGCATACCATCCGCAATCAAACGGAGCATTGGAGCGTTCACACCGAACTCTCGCAGAATACCTAAAATGTTTCATTAAAGAGGATCAAACGGATTGAGATGAGTGGTTGCCATACGCGATGTTCACCTACAATACCACCCTGCACACAGCGACAGGTTTCACTCCGTACGAGTTGGTGTTTGGAAAGGTAGCCGATTTACCGACGGCGCTTAAAGAAGCCCCACGAAAGACGTACTCATACGACGATTATGTCTCCGAGTTACGCGAACGACTTCGAGCCACATGGCACGTGGCGAAAGAACGATTGGAAAAAGGAAAAGAAAGGGTAAAAGGAGGGACATGATACCACCGCTGGTACGGTGGAATACCGCCCCGGCGACCGAGTCCTCCTCCATGAGACTACTGTACGCCGAGGCCGATCAGCGAAGCTTTTCCCCAAGTGGACAGGGCCTTACAAAGTACAGAACAAAGATTCCAACGTGAACTACACTATCGGCCGTGGCCGTAAGGCAGTCCGTGTACATGTAGACCGGATTAAACCCTACGTTACCCACTGACCGGTAGAGTAGGAGGGTCTACTCGCCTGGCCCGCGGAGGCCCACGAGGCGTGGATCAACGCCTCCCCGTCTCGCGCCGTTGCCAAGCAACGGCCGAGCGGCCAACGTCACGCGACGGATTCGCGTACGGGTGGCAAGCTGCCAAGCATTACCAAATCTACCAAAAGGACTGAATTTTCCGACAAAAATACGTCCAGAAAAAGTTAACGAATTACTGGAAATTTCTGAATTAGGCGTATGTAGTATTCAAAATACCCTCACCGTTGTGATAAAAATTGCATTAATCAACAACAACGAGTTCAATGTGAATAAAGTCTATCCTCTACCCGTAAGAGTAGAAAAAGACACGTTCCGGTTCATAGAAACGACCGTAAAAAATGTTATAATTGATCGAGAATATGTCATTCTCAGAAAACGAATTATCCAAATGTAAACGACAAACTTATCAATATTACTTTCATCCGAAAAACGCAAGACAAATAATACGATCAGGAGCGTCGTGCGAACTATCGATATTTTTAGGAAAAGACCCCGAAAAAGCGAATTGTACATATTGTTTAGTTAAATTAGAAAATTCTTTGGTCATTACTCTGAAACAAGAAGGGCAATGGATATATGTAGCCCCAGAGATAGTAGCTCTCACGATAAACTGTAAAAACTCTGCGACAACTCATGCAACAATTACTGGAAGAGGATTATTGGCTTTGGATGGGAAATGTTCCGTCACCTCCATAGATTTTAAGTGACAATTTGAAGGAAACTGTACACGAAAAATTCCTACAATTTTTACCGCCATTCAATTTATCTTTTCTGACGACAGAAAACGAAATACCTCAACCTTTAATATTGGAAAATACTCCTCATACGATAATTCATTATCCATACGAAGTTAACAAAATTAGCGAACGAATCGAAATATTGAAAACAAAAGTAAACAGAAATTACGATCATGTGACAACACAGAGTCACATCATAGGGAATTATGCCCTCAGCGGAATGATTCCCTTCGCAATGATTATATCATATTTCGGAATTAAAGCATTGCAACGGCGACGTTAAAATGCTACATCGCCGAACGACGACCTTGCTGACGTACCCAAACCGCCAGCTGCCAGACTGCGAGCTGCCAAACGCAAGACAACAGCTGACTCACAAAATCCGCGAGTCATATTTACGCGAAATGCACCTCGCACACGCACAACGTAAATGTATAAAAAAAAAAGAAAATCGAAATATTAAAAAAAGGTACATATTATAATATTAGAAAGGCACTTGTACCTTCGTAATCTATTGTATAATTGTAAGCCGAGAGACGACCGAGAGGCAAAACTTGCCAAAGCTATGAGAAAAAAATGTATTATATCGCCGAAATTGGGAATTTTGTCTTCCCAAGGTGGAGTGCCCTGAAAAGACAGGAATTTTCATATTGCTAATGCATGAGGTTAAAAGACCCCATGCGACGATATCGAGCCCGATATTTCACAAGCCCGATATTCCGCACAACTCAGCCGGAAAAACGCTAAATCGCAATCGAACGATTCGAACGTTCTCGAACGATTGGTTGCGAAAACCCGACTTAACAATTAGCCGAAAGAATTAATCGAAAGGCAGTCTTCGGCCAGAAGCCGACATAAAACATAAGACAGAAACCGACCGAGAAAGCCGACAGAACAAGACATAAAACAGAATTGTAATATTGTTGCCTAATTTTAAATAAAATATAAGTTGTTCAAGTTGCAATATCCCGAGTTGGAGATTTACTCGGAACGGGAAAAGTCCCCACATACCCTCGCCCTCGAGCATTGGACAACCCACGGTGTCAACTTACTCGAGAGCGAAATTCCGTGCTTTCCGCGCATCGTCAGAAGCCGGGGCTTCTCCACTAGCCGCGTTCGTGTCGGACCCGCACGCTGGAAAATCGTTTATTTTATACAAGTTTATATTTCTCAATTATTCTCGTGGTAACTTCCACTGAAAATCAAGTGATCTGAAGAAAAGTGTAACAAAGTATATATATATATATTTTTGAATTTAGTGGAATTCTCTTTTTAATTCATTTATTTCATTTCCTTCGCGATAATCCAACGAATCCCATCTTTCGTGGTTAAAACAAATATTCGACGATTTCTCCTCGTGTTCTCAGCACATTCCAATTATTTCGTTATAATTTAAAATCGCTAAATTCTGAAATTGATCAACCATTATCAAGTCTCTAATTCTCACCCTACTCTGTGCATCGAAGAGCAAGCACGAGTTCCTTTTAATCTATCCCTCCAAAGGTACCATTTTGGTTGAGCTGTTATATTAAGCACGCCTGGTGGCCCCTTTACCGTGCGTCTGCCAAGGGAATTACTGCGATTAATATTTCCTGGCAAAACTCCGTCTTACCATAATTTCCAAATTGATAAACGATCAATTTCCGAAATTCGTATTCGTTTCCCCTTAGTTGATTAAATGCCGAGAAGACGTGAGGGCATCAAAATTCAAATTGGTCGCGCTATAGCACGCGAAGACGGTAAATCCGCTCCTGCAACGCGCGGTGATAATATTCCGCTACGGAAACGTTCCGGCAAATCTGTGCGGAAAGTCGTGTCGAACATTCCTTTCTTATCGAAAGTATTTATCGTTGATAACGAGTCAATTCGGTTGGTCACCCCTCGTTCACTGGACCAGGGTTTCGACAAATCGACCGTCATCGTCAATCCAGAGATCGAGATCATCACTTTCGACTAGTCATCTCCAGTTGGTACATCGATGGGTGAATCGTCACGAAACATAAAAGATCTACCCCTCAACCAACCGTCGCTGTAATCACCCTTCATTTCGAGATCATCATCACCGACGGAAGAACCTCCTCTCGCATACCTGATCAACCGTCGGTAGACCCACTCCGCACCGCCGCTCGTAGGGTAAGTTGCATGTTCACGTTACCATTCGCTATTTTCTTTACCGTCTACCCTATTCTCGTGTGTGATAATTATTTGCCGATTAAATTGTGGCTGATCCTCATCCGTGTTCGGCGCATTCCCGACTAAAAGCAGGATCTCAAGGCTGGCGTCCGTTTCCCGAAAATAAACGAAAAACACATTAATTAGAATATCAAACATAAATTCAACCTCACAGTCCAAATCGCGTATTTCTTTTCTTTAAATATATTTTTTTATCTACAATAAATTTCCGGACGTAACACCAATTGGATAATGCGAAATATTTTTCAGTATTCGTCCTGGCCAGCGGTTTCCATCAAATTAAGGTTCATCCAGACGATTCTCACAAGACAGCATTTGCTACACTATTCGGTCACTACGAGTTTGATCGAATGCCGTTTGGTTTAAAAAACGCTCCGGCGACATTTCAAAGATTAATGGATCGAGTCTTAACAGGCCTTCAAGGCATCGAGCGGCTTGTTTAATTGGACGACATCGTCATTTGTGCAAAGACACTAGTTGAACACGAGAATAAATTTAACAAGCTGGCGAAAAAATGAAGGCAAGCCAACCTAAAATTACAACCGGACAAGTGTGAATTTTTAAGACGAAAAGTGGCATACTTGGGTCACAACATAAGTGAGGACGTGGTTAAACCCGATCCCAAAAAATTGGAGGCTCTACAGGGCATCTACCTTAGGCCTTCCACTCCGAAAAAAATAAAACAATTTCTAGGACTTGGAGGTTATTACCGCAGGGTTATCGAAAATTTTTCAGGCATTGCAAAGCCACTCACAAATTTATTTAAAAAGGGATCGACCTTCAAATGGACCGAATCTCACCAAAAAGCCTTTGAAACGCTTATCAAGGCGTTATGTAAAGAACCAATTCTTCAATATCCGGATTTCACGAAACCATTCATCATAACAACGGACGCATCGGATCACGCCATTGGCGGAATTTTGAGCCAAGGCGAAATTGGTAAAGATAAACCCGTTAGTTACACCTCTCAAACTCTTGGAAAACACGAAGTTAATTACTCGGTGATCGAGAAGGAATTATTGGCTATCATTTATTGTGTGAATCATTTCAGACCTTATGTGTGGCTATTCAAGCTGTGAGTTCTTATTGGTAATGGATAACAAGCCGCTCGTATGGCCTCACTCCGTAAAAGACCCGGCTAATCGGCTCGTGGATTGGCGCCTTAGCCTTGCCAATCATACTTATAAAATTGTATACAAACCAGGAAGGGTAAACAGCAATGCTGACGCCCTTTCCCGGAACCCGCCAGTAAAAAATCAGACTGTGCTCATGGTAAAGCATACACGATGTAAAAGAAAATCCAAATCGCCTATCGTTGGCCTAAGTCGGGCAAAAGTCGGTAAACCGACTACTACCGAAAACGACGATTCGGATTCGGACGAAAGATTGTTCGACCCACCAAATGGAAGAAATCCAGCTAAAAAACGAAAACCTACCTTAAATCCTGATACGGATACGGAGGAAATCCCGATCCGTCGGATGGCAACCAAGGAAAAAAGCCACCTGAAAGAAGGATAAAGTTGGCCGAATCCGTGGACGAGGACAATTTCCTCGGTTTCCGAAATTTCCCGACAATTTTGCAAACGTCTGGCAAAACGCCTCGTCGTTGGGAGAAAGAAAAAGAAACTCCGAAAACCCGGAACCTGGAAGAACCGCCTTCCCATCCTCAATCCGGCGAACCTGTCAAAGAACGAACCATGGACACGTCTATTCCAGACGCAAGTCCAGGCGACGGAATTGCTGAGAATTTTTAAATATCGCAACTTTTAGAAGATCGAGAAATAGGCCCATTTCCTGACGATTCCGAAATTCTGGAACCGTCAGAACATGGAGGAAACATTCAGAATATCGAGGATCTCACCGAAAGCTTAAGCGACTCAGATGACGACTGTAAATAGCGACATATTTGATAATGAAAACCCCGAGTATGCATTACCGAAGGAAAAAAGTGAATTCCAAGGTAGACTCGCCATACGCGAAACGCGTGATAATTTGCCCATGTTCAAGGACAATCTCGTCGTCTTTATCACCTTCCGGGAGACCAATCGATGATGGAGCAAAAGATCTCTAAACTCAAAATTTGTTTCCTAAAATCGAGGAAACCACGTATTTACGACTCGAGGTAATAAACGAAAATTCAAGATGCATATTAACCATACCGTTATTGGCTAATGTGTTACGTCGTGGGTCCCAATTTAATTGATAATTAATCGTCTTTTGATTTACCTTTCAGGATTTGAGTTTCGAATGGGAAGTGTGCCACGAACGTACGGATTATAATGAATTAAGTCATATGACTTCTATGACGGTAGATTTCCGTCAGAGAAGAAAAGCGCCACGTTTGAGGGAATATGCCCACTTGGGATAGGCGCTTGGTACAGTCGTTGGTGTATAATTTGACGCATTGCACGACAGGTAAGCGAATAAGCAAATAGCGTGAAATTGTGCTTATCTTGGAGAGAAAGAGCGGCGGTGCGTAGCGGGTCAAAAGTACTCGACGGTGTGACCGAATTTGTCCACGAATCGCCAAGATGTTACAGCTCGACCCGACCTGTCGTTGCCCAGACGGTGCTCGTGCGAATGCGATGGCCCGGTGATGCCGATGTTTTTGGGAGCAGTAGGGGACTATGAGGACTGGACTAATTTTATGAGGGATACATTCGCTTCGCAATATAAATATACATATATAGATTTTATAATTATTTGAACCGCTGAGTGAGTTCAAGACGTGCCAGGTTACGGCACCGTCGACTCACTACGTCTGGCTCCACCTCCGCCCGGTTACGGCGATTGGCGGCCAGACGCGAGAACAAATGTTGAGAATAACGGAAGCCGACGCCCGAACACTAAGCACCGGTGTGACCGTGCCAGTCGCTGACCTACCGAATTACGGCAGGTCGGCAGGTGTGGCGTGTTCCTGCGGCAAACCTTCCGAATTCCTCGGAAAATACCCTGGGTATACGTCCGACTTTGAACCTATATAGTATTTTATTTGCTGAGCGAATGTATCGGGAAACGTATTCGTCTAACGCATAGGTACATATTAATATGAAATTAAATTTGGTTCGCTGAGCGAGTCTAGTGCGTGCCAGATTACGGCACCGCAGACTCGCTACGTCTAGCCCACCTCCGCCCGGTTACGGCGATTGGGGGCCAGCCGCGAATACAAATGTCAAGGTCGAGGGAAATCGCCGTCCGAACAATAAGCAACCGTGCCAGTCGCTAACCTGCCAGATTACGACGAGCCAGCGGATGTGGCGTGTTCGTGCGTCAACTTTCCCAAGCCTCGTAAAAAGCACTTCGAGATTTGTCCAATTTTGGACAGGTATGATTTTATGGGTCAGACGAATACGTACACTAGCAAAAATGGCGTGAGCGAGAGGAAGAGAGAGAGAGAAAGAGAAATGCACTACGATGATATGTTCGTTGCGTGCTTGCACGCACGAACAAGAGACAAATATATTTTAATTGTTTGCTCGAAAAATGTTACACTTCTGCGCGGTCGCCGTATTTTGCGTAATTTTAATAGCGCGAAGAAATCAAAGGTGATATAAACAATTGTGTATTTTACACGTAAATAAGCGTAGTTACATTCAATAAGGAAAATAAATTAAGTTTCGTAAATTTATTTGTTGCAGTGTTTTCTTGTTTTGTTTCCTTTTACGTTTATTTTGATTTAAACAATCAATACCGCTTTTACAGAGACTTAAAGTTACACTGTCGAAGAGACCGAGGTAAACTCGAAAAGAATATAAAATAAAATAAAATAAATGTACCGGTTGTCAGAGCGTCGACTCTGCGATTCGCGCTGTCGGAAAGACCGGACGGAACTGACTGCCCAGCTCCCGGAGCCTAATATGTACCCTCGCCCTCTTTGTCTCTGAGACAAAGGGCTTGGCGTCATTACCCTCGCTCTCGAGCTCGGTCCCCATGAAACCGAATATTAGCACTGATAGTTATTTTTCTCGAGTTGTGCATGAGCAATGAAATGAATAGTTTTCGTTATCGGCAGGATATGCTGACTACGTGGTGACCAAGCTCCGAGGAGGTCTGTGAGAAAACTCGCGATGAAGCTGACCGCTTGCGAACAGTTTCGCGGGTTATTCGAGGACTCTCGCGTCCCCAATATATACATAATATAGAGATGACAATATTTCTTATTTCTAGGACCATTGTATCATGGTCAACACGAATATACATATATATGTTGGATATTAGTTCAGGGACTCGTGAATGTCCCCGAAATATACATCTAAGTATAGGTACCATTATTATTATTTGTACTCCGGCGACTCTCTAGGATGTCCCAGTAGGTTACCGAGTATATACATATATATTGTAACGGGTCTTAATTCGTTACAAATAAATTTATAGGTTCGGGACTCGAACAGGGAAGAAATTAATATAAGCTCAGGTGTTTTGGGTATTTTTTAACAAAAAATATGATTTATTCAGTTTTTTATGGCTCGATATAATTTAAATAGCGCTATGTATGAGTATAATGTGTTGTTTGTGTTGTTTTATCGTACGTTTCGCAATATTTTTCTCGGTCGGTCAATTACTCATTACTCGCATAGTACAGTGAGGTCGGGCGGGATCATTTATCATGGATCGATATCTGCTACCCCCTCTTTTCTAGTTCTGAGGCTTCGGTCGGCCTGAGTTTGCAACGCGCTTTCGCTGGCGGCGCTATAGGTATCGGTGCTTGGCCTATGGTGATGCGGTACTTTCCTTTGTAAATTTCCCTTAGGGCGCGTCGAGTCGCGGCGCACTCCCACTCGTGGCGCTAGGACTCGCGATCGACGGGCCGTAGGCGCGCGCTCTCTCTCATCACGCGTCGAGATCTATTCCCCTATTCTAGGTCTGCCCTTCGAGTCGCGGTGATCGATGCTCTCTCCCGATCAATTATCGCGCGTCGATAATTGATCGCACGGTCCTCGATCTTGGCGTGCGATGTCGCCACCTACCTGTCTACGATAGTCTAATCGAGCGATGTGCCGCGAGCACTCGAATGAACCTTTTTTGCATAGATTTCGGTGCTCTCGTTATTTCGGGATACCTCCTTGTCCTTTCTGCCATCCTGATCCGTATTAATCGATGATCACGGTGTGTTTCTGGGTGTGTGTGTGTGTGTGAGTGTGTGTGTGTGTGTGTGTGTGTGTGTGTGTGTGTGTGTGTGTGTGTGTATGTGTGTTTCGTATGACTGTTGCGTACTCTTTCTTATCTCCTAATATAATGTTCCTATATTTTCCAAATTTAATATTTTTCCGTTATATCTATCTGTAACGCTCGCTCGCTAGAATACCTTCTCGGACTTTATTTTCTCCTAGTATGATTTTCCTACCTATTTTTCCATAATTGTTCGCTACCCTTAAGTGGTTAATTTTTCTTATTGTTTTTCTTTATTTTTTTTTATTTTCCAATCTTTTCTTATTAAAATAAATTTATTTCAATTTTTCTTCGTTGTTTGTTCCTTAACGTTCCGTGTTCCAGACATTTCCGATCCACGAGGGATGTACTTGGTCCAGCAGTACTAGTTAACTTCAACAAAAAATGAAGAGAGCTTTCGAATGCCTTTTAGGCGCAACTCCGTTTTTTCCTTGTTTCTCAACGTTCCGTGTTCTCAGCGTTTCCTTCCACTAGGGATGTACTTTGCCAAGCAGTACTAGTCGATCCACGAAGAATGAAAGAAGTGATCTTTCTAATGTTTTTTAGGTGCGACTCCTTGTTTCTCTTGTTTCTCAACGTTCCGTTTTCTCAGCGTTTCCTTCCACTAAGGATGTACTTTGCCAAGCAGTACTAGTCGATCCACGAGGGATTCAAAAAGTGCCTTTTCTCCAAAATTCTCGTCCTTTTATACACGGATTTTAACGCTTTCTCGGTCCCCTTCTTTTCCGTTTTCCTTTAATTAAATTAGTGGTTATCCGGATTTTACCGCTTCTTCTTCCCTTTCTCTTCGGTATGCCTCTAATTCAATTAGTGTAACGTCTGAATAAATTTTGCTTGTGTGACGGTTAGCTTCCCTTTGTTATTGCCAGCCATTAATTTAATTAGCGTGCTTGTTGGTTTTACCAACCTGGCCCTGTGTTGGTCTTAGTCTGTTTTTCCCTTACCCCTTCCTTTTCCCGAAATCGGTTGACTCCATTGTATTTTTGGGGCGATAGTCTATCGGTTGGTTCATGAAACGGTTTTTTCCGTCTCAATATATATATGTATATTTGCGTGAGTTACTTCGAGGACTTATGTGCCCGAAGTATGCATGAAAGTAGATATGTATCGATTATTGCCTCGGGACTCGGGTATATGTCCCTGAAGCGTATGGAGTACGTATATGTATATGTGTATGTATATATATATATATATATATATACTGGGTGACAATTATAAAGTGGCCACCCATTTTTTTAAATTCGTGCGCGGCCATTAAGGGACGGCGAAGACGCGCTTTTGAAATGGTTTTTCGAGAACTCTTTGAAAAAAAATATAGCGCCTATGTGGGAAAAGTATATTCCACCAAAAAAAAATATTTTTTTCTGGTTAAAACTAAAAATGGCATTCCGGGCTTACAGAAGCAAAGTGGGCTTGATTCTGAACACGTAGGGCCCGGTGGAGGGCCTCAAAAAAAATGGTACCATTGAGAAAAAGAACGTTAAAAAATCAATATCGAACGATAGTTCAAACTGAACTCCGAGGAACGGCGGAGCTGGAATGGCCGGGAACGGAGTGGGCGTTGGAGCATTCGCCGCTATCTTCTTGACGTGGCTGTCATGAGGTTGCAGAAGTCACCGAGAGATGTCGGGTCGTGGCTGACGTTACGATGACAGGCGTTCGAGTGTGCGAGTGTAACGTGGAATATGGATGTCGAACGGGCTTCATTTGTTTGCAGGTCCCGCGGAATCGGCAAAGAAGAAATTCGAAAGCACCTAAAAGCCCTGGCCATGAGTCAATAATTAAACGAGCGATTGTTGTGAGACACTCGACGACTGGCCTAACGATTCGAGCCGCGCCGGGTGGTTGTACCGTTTGGGAACGTAAAGAAAGCGGTTTTCCCGAAATCTGGTTTAAGGGGTCAATTAAGTTCACCTTAGAGTTTTACGGCAAGAGGAGGCGGAAAACGGTTCAGAGGACTTCCTTCAAACGTGGCGAACGTTTCGTTTTTGGGTGTGAAAAAGCTCCTTAGCGAGATGTTGATTATCGACAAAAAATGTTAAGGGGTTCACGCTGAAGAAGCGTACGCGCGAATCTTATTTTGAGTCGAAGTAGAGAATTTTTACGACATAGGGTACATTTATCGAGTTGTGCGGTGGCAGTTGAAGCTTGAACGAAAACTCGCCTTTGGGAAACCGCATTTAAGGGGCAAAATTAAGAAGAAATACGGCATTCGCGATTTATCGTGGAACGGGTTTAATGGGTTTGTGAAAATACGGAATAGAATCAATCTACTCTTTTTAGATGCAAAATAGCGACTTAACTTTGCCTCGAGTCCGGAACGTCATTGAAGGTGTCACACAGTGGTCCCAAATACCAAAAGGCGTGGCCAAAAGTCAGAAACGTATTCAATTGGGGTGAAAGTCTGTACTCGGGGGTTTTCCGGGTCGCTGATTACGAATTCCAAGTCAAAATATAGAAGAACAAAATGGCGGATCCAATACGGCGGAAAATTTCTTCGGAAACGTATTCAATTCGGGTGAAAATCTGGACTCGGGGGTTTTCGGGGTCGCTGATTACGAATTCGGAGTCAAAATTTATAAAAACATAATGGCGGATAAAATACGGCGGAAAATTCCATCGGAAACGTATTCAATTCAGGTAGAAGTCTGGACTCGGGGGTTTTCGGGGTCGCTGATTGCGAATTCGAAGTCAACATTTGGAAAAACAAAATGGCCGATAAAATACGGCGGAAAATTTCTTCGGAAACGTATTCAATTTGGATGAAAGTCTGGACTCGGGGCGTTTTCGGCGTCGCTGATTACGAATTCGAAGTCAAATTAAAATAAAAACAAAATGGCGGAAAATTTCTTCGGAAACGTATTCAACTCGGGTGGAGGTCTGGACTCGGGGGTTTTCCGGGTCGCTGATTGCGAATTCAAAGTCAAAATATAGAAAAACAAAATGGCGGATCCAATGCGGCGGAAAATTCCTTCGGAAACGTATTCAATTCGGATGAATGTCTGAACTCGGGGGTTTTCAGGGTCGCTGATTACGAATTCGGAGTCAAAATTTATAAAAACATAATGGCGGATAAAATACGGCGGAAAATTCATTCGGAAACGTATTCAATTCGGCTGGAAGTCTGGACTCGGGGGTTTTCGGGGTCGCTGATTACGGATTCGAAGTCATCATTTGGAAAAACAAAATGGCCGATAAAATACGGCGGAAAATTCGTTCGGAAACGTATTCAATTCGGGTGGAAGTCTGGACTCGGGGGTTTTCGGGGTCGCTGATTACGAATTCGAAGTCAACATTTGGAAAAACAAAATGGCCGATAAAATACGGCGGAAAATTTCTTCGGAAACGTATTCAATTCGGATGAAAGTCTGGACTCGGGGCGTTTTCGGCGTCGCTGATTACGAATTCGAAGTCAAATTAAAATAAAAACAAAACGGCGGAAAATTTCTTCGGAGACGTATTCAATTCGGGTGGAGGGTTGGACGCGGGGGTTTTCGGGGTCGCTGATTACGAATTTGGAGACAAAATGTAGAAAAATAAAATGGCGGATCCAATACGGCGGAAAATTTCTTCGGAAACTTATTCAATTCGGGTGAAAGTCTGGATTCGGAGCGTTTTTGGGATCGCTGATTACGGATTAGAGGTCAAATTGTAGAAAAACAAAATGGCGGATAGGATACGGCGGAAAATTTCTTCAAAAACGTATTCAATTCGGGTCAAAGTCTGTACTCGGGGACTTTTGGGGTCGCTGACGACGAATTCAAAGTCAAATTTCGAACGAAAAGAAATTGCTGCTCCAGTATAGCTAAAAAATGGCGTGGCGGCGAGTAATCATTAAATGTGTTTTAAATTTCCTGCATAGAGATTTTCGAGATCACTGATGACGAATAAGTGAACAGCTGACGTTATCTAAACGTTGATCTGGCGTGTAGCTGATCTGACGTTACTAAAAGTCTGCAAAAAATGTCTTCTATGTTTTTGATGCAGTCACATTTCCGTGAAAAATCTTCTCGGAATCTTTTAATATACTTATTACATGATTCCCGAGCTTCTTCAGGCATTCGTCCGACAGGAAGTAACGAAGATTCCACAATTCCGTGACCGTGAATAAGCATTTGATGTACTGTTGTTGGCATGAAGTACCACGAATAGAGTTCGACTAATTCTTGTGCAGCATCTTCACAGTGTATTCGCGAAATTTGAGTATATTGTTTTCGAAACCACAAGAAATTACGCGGAATACAACATGACATCGCTTTATCCATTCTTCATCAATTCCCATTACCGAGGCGAAAATTTCAGATTTTTCGAGAAAAAAACTCCGTGCCGTATTTCCGTCGTGATCATTAAATTACTTGGACGTAGGACCACAAAGGTAGCAACGCATACTTGTCGATGTTTTCGTAATAGAATTACAAACTTTACCATCTATCACAACACAAGTTTGAAATTGATGTTAATTATCTTGCCACCCACTACAGTTTGTTTGGGCACGAGGTTTCTCTCTTGCACTTCGGTACAATCAAGTTCTGCCCTAGTTGCTTCGGCAGTTTCGTGCAAGAATTCAATTTTAACTAGGCTACAAAATCTTGGCGGCGAAGGACGTGGATTTTTCAAAATAATCACGCGTGGGATTGACGCTATCAAAGATTTGGAAGGAAAGAAGTGAGATAATGATAATGTTGGCATGCGATTTATTGTCCCCTCCATCGCTAGATTTTTGTTTGTGAGTACTTCGACCAGACGTGCCATCGCATCCCGCCGTGCATTTTAATTCTAAACTGCCAACTTTATTTTGAGAATACTTCCAATAACGTCCGATTGTACCATTAATATTATTTCAGCTGTATGATATAGCAATGCTTGAAGTCCAACTTTGGCTCCACTTTAATTACAGAAATTTCTGACTTTACAGGGTAATTTTACCTTCTACTACAAGTGACAATGCTTCGTTGCCTAACAGCACATCTTCTGGAACGCGTTTCATAGATTTCCACTACTGAGATGCTTTTGCTGAACTGCCTTCTGTGGCATCCCTAATTACATCTGAAGCATGTAAATGTCCAGAAGCCCGGAGACCCATTTGTGTAGCGCAGGCCAGTTCGTGGACGGTTTGTTCATTTCGAACCTTTTCTGTCCTCCTACGTTTCGACCGATCACTCAAATCGTCCCAGCTTGTGGAAGGACGCCCCATTGTGTCATCCGTGGAAGTCTTCGAACCTTCATTTTCAATTGTGAAAGACACAGGAACGTTGAGCCACTCGTCGAATGTGCGGAAGAATTTGATTTCGTTCCTGCTCACTTGTTCCCATCTATTTTTGAATTCCGATACCAACCTACCCATGGCATCTTTCAGACTTTTCGGCAAAATGTATGAATGCTTCAATCTTTTTAACACCTCCATTTCAACAATGTCAGGGACGACGTTGATATTTCCGTTCAATACCGATTTCATAAATATGAAAGTTTCCATTCTCGTGAAAGAAATTTCTTCGGTGTTATCCAGAGGTTCTGTAGAAGATGGAAAAATAAAATTAATAGAAGAATTATCTTCATTAATTTTCTATAAACAATACTGCAGCCGCAAAAATTACGAAGAAGTGCAGAAAGTATACACATCATCGCATAAAAATTATAACCGAAACCGAAGTCGCAGCTAGTGCAGCAATTTTTTGGGTTTGTTTAGAAGAAATGTCTAGGGAACAATTTCCATTTGGTTTGAGAGCCGGGGTCGACAAAGGTTTCCACTTATTGCCTTTTTTAACACGATTTTTCAGAACGTGACGAAGAAAAATACCACTATTTTTTAGAATGACTTACTATTTCATACATCGTTAATAATAATAATTTCGAGCAACACATTGAAATTGTATTTACTTTCGGGGGAAGAATCCATTTTGAAGAATCAAAATCCGTAAACTTTTCGCGATTCTACACGCGCCTGAACTCTGGGTTATTTTCGACGCACGACGAGTAAACAACGCAGCAGGCCCGACTCTCACGAACGGAATGCGTTCCTAAGCCAGGTAGGGACGCTTCCCCTTTCTTGACGGTCATAATACATATTAGGTGTACCACTACAACAAATCCAACCCCTAAAAGTCCCTAGACATTTTTTTTACGTATGGCTGGCTATTCCGGATTTGGGACCACTGTAGAAGGGTCCAAGAGACGGGCGTCTACCGCATCTGAAGAGGCGCAGACCGCCAGAAGAGAAGCGAGTGCGGCTCAATTTTTTTTTAGCTGAGAAATGTGGTCTGTCTGGTCCCGGCACAGCTGATTAAGGGTAACTTTCTCAAATCCTTATTCCACGTGTCTTTATGTGTACCCTAGTATGCTGAACAAATCGATAGAAAAAAAACCAGTCATCAATGGATGAGAGATCAGGTTGCTGTAATGTCACATGGTACACTTGCGAACAAAAACCTTATTTCGTGGGTCTGAAGTTTCTTGCCCCGTCTGATATTAGTTCTTCCGTGTACTAAAAGTCGCTAGTAGTTGAAAAAAAATATTAGTTTTATTACTTACTACTATTTGTAGAAAAAAAAATGCGTGTGCCCGAATATTCTGGCCACATTTTACATGTGTTTGTATGCGTGCCAGAATACTCCAGAAATTCAGAAAAAATACTGGACAACAATAAATTGTCCAGGCATGAGACTTCTCGATTGTCGCGCGGTACAGATTTAATGAAAAAATCTGGTTTTCCGTGTCTGAAGCTTCTAGTTAATTCTCACATATGTTTTCATATGTACGAGAACTTTCTCGTACTGTAAAAAAATATTGGAAAACAATAAGTCATCAAGGGGTGACAGGTGATACTGCACGACTGTTTTACCGTACGACTTCTATGAAACAAATAAATATTTCGCTCCTCTCAAGCTTATTACAACGTCTCAGCCATTTTTCTGTGTGTACGGAACTCTCTAGCACTGTAAAGACGTGCGAGACAACGAGAAGCCATCAAGGGAGGAAAGATACCACTGCTCGATTGTTGTGTGGTGGGGCGTGAATTAAAAAAAAATGTTTCGGGTGTCCGAAGCTTTTGGCTGCTTCTCACGTACGTCTTCATGTGTACGTGTATTTTTGAACTAGCCAGTAGTTCAAAAACAAATATGGGACAATAATAAATCGGCAAGGGATGAGAAATCACACTCCTCGACTGTTCGATGGAACACTTTTCAGAAAAAAATCATTCTCGATTTCTGAAACATCTGGCTACTTCTTTCATGTTCCTTGATGTGTACTGGAACTCCCCAGTATGCTAAATAAATCATTATAACAGAACGAGTCATCAATAGATGAGAGGTCAGGCTGCTGGAAAGTCGTATGGAACAATTTCGAACAAAAATCGTATTTCGTGCGTCCGAAGATTCTCGCTCCGTCTGACATTAGTTCTTTCGTGTACTCAAAGTCGCGAGTAGTTGAAAAAAAAAAAATTAATCTCTATAAATCGGCAAGTAACGAGATAGATTTAAAAAAATCAAATGTTGTATTGTATACCTCGTAGAAAAAAAATCGCGTCTCCCCGAATATTCTGGTCACTTTTTACATCTGTATGTATGCGTACTAGAACTCTCGAGGAATTCAGAAAAAAATACTGGACAAAAAATAATTGGTCCATGCATGGGCGGTGAGATTTCCCGATCGGTGCATGGTACATGTGTAATTAAAAAAAATGATTTCCCATGCCTGAAGCTTGCAGTTACTTCTCACATATATTTTTGTATGTGCGAGAACTTTGTGGTACCTTAAAAAAAAATAGACAACAATACGTCATCAATGGATGACAGGTGATACTGCTCGATTGTTCCACCGTACAACTGAAATGAAAAAAAATATATATATATATTTCGCGCCTCTCAAGCTCATGGCTACTTCTTTGTCATCTTTCTGTGTGTACTGTGTGTAACTCTCTAGTACTGTCGAGAAGTTCTGAAAAACGAGAAGTCGCCAAGGGAAGAACGGTACCGCTGATCGATTGTTGTGTGATGGGGCTTGTATACATTTTTTTTCTTGTGTCAGAAGCTTCCAGCTACTTTCCAAATACGTCTTTATGTGTAGGAGAACTCGCGAGTATTTCAAAAACAAATACTGGACAGCAATGAATCGGCAAGGGATGAGAAATCACACTGCTCCAATGTTGAATGAAATAATTTCCATAAAAAAAACATTCTCTATTGCCGAAGCTTCTGGCTACTTTTGTCATGTGGCTTCACGTGAACTGAAACACTCTAGTACGCTAAATAAATCATTAGACAACAATCAGTCAACAAGGGATGAGAGGTCAGACTGCTGTACCATCGTGTGATACACTTCCGATCAAAAAAATTATTTCGTGCGTCCGAAGTTATTGGCTCCTTCTGAAAACGGTTCTTTCGTGATCTCAAAGTGGCTGGCGGTTGAAGAAACAAAAATTAGTCTAAATAAATCGGCAAAGAGGGAGATGGAACAAGAATCGAATGTTGTAAGGTACAGGTGTAATGAAAAAAAAAAAATCGATTTTCCGTGTATGGAGCTTCTACCTACTTCTCACATATGTTTTTATATGTACGAGAACTTTGTGGTACAGTACAAAAAATATTAGACAACAATAGGTCATCAAGGGATGACAGGCGACACTGCTGGATTGTTCTACCGTGAGACTTTCATGAAAATAATTATTTCGCGCCTCTCAAACTTATGGCCACTTCTCAGCCATCTTTCTGTATGTACGGTTACGCTCCAGTACTGTAAAGAAGTGGTACACAACGAGAAGTGATCGGGGGAGGCAAGATACCACTGCACCACTGTTGTGTGGTGGAGCTTGAATTAAAATAATGGTTTCTTCTGTTTGAAGGTTTAGGCTACTTTTCATATCCGTCTTCATGTGTACGAGAACTCGCCACTATTTCGAAAACAAATATTAGGCAACAAGGAATCGGCGAGGGATGAGAAACCGCACTACTCGAATGTTCTATGGAACACTTTCCAGAAAAAAATCATTCTCGATTTCTAAAGCTTCTGGCTACTTCTTCCGTGTGTCTTTATGTGTACTAAAACTCTCCAGTACGCTAAATAAATAATTAGAACAAAACCAGTTATCAATGGATGAGAGGTCGGGCTGCTGTATCGTCGGATGGTATACTTTCGATCAAAAATAACTTTTCGTGCGCCCGGCGTTTCTGGCTCCGTCTGTCATTAGGTCTTCCATGTACCAAAAGTCGCTAGTAGTTGAAAAAAAAATATTAGTCCCCATAAATAGGTTGAGCAGGAGGTAGATAAAAAATCAAATGTTGTAATGTACACCTCGTAGCCAAAAAAAAATTGCATGTCCCCGAATACTCTGCCGACATCTCATATCTATTTGTATACGTACTGGAACTGTCGAGGAATTCAGAAACAAAACTGGACAACAATAAATGGCCCAGACACGCGAGGTGGGACTTCTCGATTGTAGCATGGTAGATTGTAGCACAGATTTGATTTAAAAAATATGACTTCCCGTGTCTGAATAATCGAGTTACTTCTCACATATCTTTTTAAATGTGCGAGAACTTTTTCGTGCTGTGAAAAAAAAATAGACAACAATATGTCATCAAGGGGTGACAGGTGACACGTGCTCGATTGTCGTGTGGTGGGGCATGAATAAAAATGATTTTTTCTTGTGTCTGAAGCTTTTGGCTACTTCTCACATACGTCTTTATGTTTAGGAGAACTCGCCAGTATCTCAAAAACAAATATTGGACAACAATGCATCGGCAAGGGATGAGAATTCACACTGCCTGACTGTTGTATGGAATACTTTCCAAAAAAAATCATTCTGTATTTCTGAAGCTTCTGGCTACTTCTTCCACGTGTCTCCATGTGTACTGAAAGTCTCTAGTACGCTAAATAAATCATTAGCCAACAATCAGTCAATAATGGATGAGCGGTCAGATTGCTTTACCGTCGTGTGAGACACTTCCGATCAAAATTATTATTTCGCGCGTCCGAAGGTTTAGGCGCCTTCTGACGTCTTTTCTTTCGTATTCTCAAAGTCTGTAGTAGGTGACAAAAAAAATATTGGTCTCAATAAATCGGCAGAGAGAGAGATGGAACAAGAATCGAACGTTGTATGGTACGGGCATAGTAAAAAAATCGATTTCCCGTGTCCGAAGCTTCTAGTTACTTCTCGCATATGTTTTTACATGTACGAGACCATCCTCGTACTAGTAAAAAAATATTAAACAACAAGTCATCAGGGGATGACAGGCGAAACTGCGTGATTGTTCTGCCGTAGAATATCCATGAAAAAAATTATTTCGCGCCACTCACTCTCATGGCTACTTCTCAGCCATCTTTCTGTGCGTACTACAACTGTCCAGTACTGTGAAGAAGTGCTAGGCAACGAGAAGTCATCAAGCGAAAGAAGGTACTACTGCTCGATTGTTGTGTGGTGGAGCTCGAATGAAAAAAATGGTTCCGTGTGTCTGAAGCTTTCGGCTACTTCTCATGAACGTCTTTATGTATAGGAGAACTTATCAGTATTTCATAAACAAGAATTCGACAACAACGAAGCGGCAAGGGATGAGAAATCTCACTGCTCGACTGTTTTATATAACACTATAATTTTATACAAGCTTCTGGCTACTTCTTCCATGTGTCCTTATGTGTACTGAAACTGTCTAGTATGCCGAACAAATCATTAGAAGCAATCCAGTCATCAATTGATGAGAGGTCAGGCTCCTGTAACGTCGTATGGCACACTACCGATAAAATAATCTTCTTTCGTGCGTCCGAAGATTCTGGCTCCGTCTGACATTATTTCTTTTGTGCACGCAAAGTCGCGAGTAGTCGAAAACAAAAAAAAATACTTTCAATAAATGGGCAGAGAAGGAGGTAGATAAAAAAATCACATGTTGTATTGTACAGTTCGTAGCAAAACAAAAAAAACACCCGTGCCTGAATATTCTGCCCGCATTTTAGATCTATTTGTATGCTTACTACAACTCTCGAGAATTTTAGATAAAATACTGGACAACAATAAAACGTCCAGGCATGAGCGGTGAGATTTCTCGATTGTTGCCTGGTACGGGTTTAATAAAAAGAAAAAAAAAGGATTTCCCGTGGCTGAAGCTTCTAGCTGCTTCTCACATATGTTTTTATATCTACGAGAAGTTTGTGGTATCGGACAAAAAATATTAGACGACAATAGGTAATCAACGGATGACAGGCGATACTGCTCGATTGTTCTACCGTACAACTGTCACGAAAAAAATTATTTCGCGCCTCTCAAGCTTATGCCCACTTCTGAGCCATCGTTCTGTGTGTACGGTTACTCTCCAGCACTGTAAAGAAGTGCTGCACAACAAGAAGTGATCAGGGGAGGCAAGATACCAGTGCTCGATTCTCGTGCGGTGAAGCTTGAATGAAAATAATTGTTTCTTGTGTTTGGAGCTTTCGGCAACTTTTCATATACGTCGTGATGTGTGGGAGAACTCGGCAGTATTTCAAAAACAAATATTAGACAACAAGGAATCGGCGAGGGATCAGAAACCACACTACTCGAATGTTCCATGGAACACTTTCCAGAACAAAATTATTCTCGATTTCTGAAGCGTCTAGCTACTTCTTCTATGTGTCTTTATGTGCAGTGAAAATCTCTAGTACGCCAAATAAATAATTCGTCCAAAACCACTCATCAATGGATGAAAGGTCGGGCTGCTGTATCGTCGTATGGTATTCTTTCGATAAAACATTTTTTTCGCGCGTCCGACGTTTCTGGCACCGTCTGTCATTGGCCCTTCCATGTACCAAAAGTCGCTAGTAGTTGAAGAAAAAAAAATATTAGTCCCCATATATCGGCTGAGCAGGAGGTAGATCAAAAATCAAATGTTGTTATGTGCACCTCGTAGCAAAAAAAAAATTGCGTGTCCCCGAATACTCTGCCGACATCTCATATCTATTTGTATGCGTACCGGAACTGTCGAGGAATTCAGAGACATAACTGGACAACAATAAATCGTCCAGACACGCGAGGTGGGACTTCTCGATTGTAGCATGGTACTGATTTAATGTAAAAAATATGATTTCCCATGTCTGAAGTATCGAGTTACATCGTGCGTGAACTTTCTCGTGCTGAGATAAAAAAATAGACAACAATATGTCATCAAGGGGTGACAGGTGACCCGTGCTCCATTGTTGTGTGGTGGGGCTTGAATAAAAATGGTTTTTTTCGTGTTTCTGAAGCTTTTGGCTACCTCTCACATACGTTTTTATGTTTGAGAAAACTCGTCAGTATTTCAAAAACAAATAGTGGACAACAATGCATCGGCAAGGGAGGAGAAATCACGCTGCTCGACTGTTGTATGGAATACTTTCCAGAAAAAGGTCATTCTGCATTTCCAAAGCTTCTGGCTACTTCTTCCATGTTTCTCCATGTGTAGTGAATGTCTCTAGTACGCTAAATAAATAATTGGCCAGCAATCAGTCAACAATGGATGAGGGATCAGATTGTTGTACCGTCGGGTGAGACACTTGCGATCGAAATAATTATTTCGCGCGTCCGAAGGTTTAGGCTCCGTCTGACATATTTTCTTTCGTATTCTCAAAGGCTGTAGTAGGCGAAAAAAAAAATATTAGTCTCAATAAATCGGCCGAGAGGGAGGTGGAAGAAGAATCGAATGTTGTATGGTACAGGCTTAATAAAAAAAATCGATTTCCCGTGTCTGAAGCTTCTAGTCGCGTCTCGCATATGTCTTTATACGTACGAGACCATCCTCGTACCGTTGAAAAAAAAACATTAGACAACCACAAGTCATCAAGGGATAACAGGCGAAACTGCGTGATCGTTCTGCCGTACAATATCCACGAAAAAAAATTATTTCGCACCTCTCAAGCTCATCGCCTCTTCTCAGCCATCTTTCTGTGTGTACTACAACTGTCCAGTACTACAAAGGAGTGCTAGACAACGAGAAGTGATCAAGCGAAGGAAGGTACCACGGCTCGATTGTTGTGCGGTGGAGCTTGAATGACAAAAAAAAATGGTTCCGTGTGTCTGAAGCTTTTGACTACTTCTCATAAACGTCTTTATGTATAAGAGAACTTGCCAGTACTTCATAAACGAATATTCGACAGCAATGAAGCAGCGCAGGATGAGAAATAACACTGCTCGACTGTTTTATAGAAAACTTTACAGAAAAAAATCATTCGCGATTCTTGAAGCTTCTGGCAACTTCTTCCATGTCTCTTTATGCGTACTGAAACTGTCTAGTATGGTAAATAAATCATCAGAAGCAAACCAGTCATCAATTGATGAGGGGTCAGGCTGCTGTAAAGTCGTATGGCGCACTTCCGATAAAAAAATCTTATTTCGTGCGGCCGAAGTTTCTGGCTCCGTCTGACATTATTTCGCGTGTGTACTCAAAGACGCTAGTAGTTGAAAACGAAAAATTAGTTTCAATAAATGGACAGAGAAGGAGATAGATAAAAAATCACATGTTGTATTGTACAATTCGTAGCAAAAAAAAGACACCTGTGCCTGAATATTCGGCCCACTTTTTAGATCTATTTGTATGCTTACTACAACTCTCGAGAAATTCAGAAAAAATACTGGATAGCAATAAAATGTCCAGGTATAAGCGGTGACATTTCTCGATTGTGGCATCGTACACGATTGATAAAAAAAAAATTGAATTCCCGTGGCTGAAGCTTCTAGCTGCTTCTTTCATGTGTTTTCACATGAAGGAGAACGTTGTGATACCGTACAAAAAATATTAGACAACAATAGGTCATCAAGGGATGAGAGGCGATACTGCTGGATGGTTCGACCGTACAACTGTCACGAAAAACATTATTTCGCGCCTCTCAAGCTTATGCCCACTTCTCAGCCATCGTTCTGTGGGTACTGTTACTCTCCAGTACTGTAAAGAAATGCTACACGACAAGAAGTGATCGGGGTGGTCAAGTGCTCGATGGTTGCGTAGTGGGGCTCGAATAAAAATTGGTTTTTCGGGTGTCTGAAGCTTTTGGCTACTTCTTACATACGTCTTTATGTTTAGGAGAACTCGCCAGTATTTCACAAACAAATATTGGACAACAATGCATCGGCAAGGGATAAGAAATCGCACTGCTCGACTGTTGCATGGAATACTTTCCAAAAAAGTCGTTCTGAATTTCTAAAGCTTCTGGCTACGTCTTCCATGTGTCTCCATGTGTACTGAATGTCTCTAGTACGCTAAATAAATCATGAGCCGACAATCAGTGAACAATGGATGAGCGGTCAGATTGCTGTACCGTCCTGTGGGACACTTGCGCTCGAAATAATTATTTCGGGCGTCCGAGGGTTTAGGCTCCTTCTGACATCTTTTCTTTCGTATTCTCAAAGTCTGTAGTAGATGAAAAAATATTAGTCTCAATAAATCGGCAAAGAGGGAGATGGAACAAACATCGAATGTTGTATGGTGCAGGCATAATAAAAAAATCGATTTCCCGTTTCTGAAGCTTCTAGTTACTTCTCCCATATGTTTTTATATGTACGAGACCATCTTCGTACTGTTAAAAACAATATTAGACAGCCACAAGTCATCAGGGGATGACAGGTGAAACTGCGTGATTGTTTTGCCGCACAATATCCACGAAAAAAATTATTTCGCGCCTCCCAAGCTCATCGCTACTTCTCAGCCATCTTTCTGTGTGTACTACAACTATACACTACTGCGAAGAAGTGCTAGAAAACGAGAAGTGATCAAGCGAAGGAAGGTACCACTGCTCGATTGTTGTGTGGTGGCGCTTGAATGACGAAAAAAAATGCTTCCGTCTGCCTGAAGCTTTTGGCTACTTCTCATAATCGTCTTTACGTATAAGACAACTTACCAGTATTTCATGAACAAATATTCGACAACAATGAAGCGGCGAGGGATGAGAAATCACACTGCACGACTGTCGTATGAAATACTTTCCAAAAAAAAAATCATTTTGTATTTCTAAAGCTTCTGGCTACTTCTCCCATGGGTCTCCATGTGCAATGAGTGTCTCTAGTACGCTGAGTATATCATTAGCCAACAATCAGTCGACAATGCATGAGCGATCAGATTGCTGTACCGTCGCGCGAGACACTTCCCATCAAAATATCTATTGCGCGCCTCCGAAGGTTCAGGCTCCTTCTTTGATCTTTTCTTTTTTATTATCAAAGTCTGTAGTAGGTGAAAAAAAATATTAGTCTCAATAAATCGGCATAGAGGGAGATGGAACAAGAATCGAACGTTGTATGGTACAGGCATAATAAAAAGAAACCGATTTCCCGTGTCTGAAGCTTCTAGTTACTTCTCGCATATGGTTTTATATGTACGAGACCATCCTCGTACTGTTAAAAAAAATATTAGACAACCACATGTCATCAAGGGATGACAGGCGAAAGTGCGTGATTGTTCTGCCGTACAATATCCATGAAAAAAATTATTTCGCCCCTCTCCATCTCATGGCTACTTCTCAGCCATCTTTCCGTGTGTACTATAACTGTCCCGTACTGTGTGTAAGTTCTAGGCAACGAGAAGTGACCAATCGAAAGAAGGTACCACTGCTCGATTGTTTTGTGGTGGAGCTTGAATGAAAAAAAAAATGATTCCGTGTTTCTCATGCTTTTGCCTACATCTCATAAACGTCTTTACATATTGGAGAACTTTCCAGAATTTCATAAACAAATATTCGACAACAATGAAGCGGCGAGGGATGAGAAATCACACTGCTCGACTGTTTTATAGAACAATTTACAGAAAAAAATCATTCCCCATTTCTGAAGCTTCTGGCTACTTCTTCCATGTGTCCTTATCTGTACTGACACTGCCTAGTATGCTAAACAAAGCATTAGAAGCAAACCAGTCATCAATTGATGAGGGGTCAGGCTGCTGTAAGGTCGTATGGCGCACTTCCGATAAACAAATCTTATTTCGTGCGTCCGAAGTTTCTGGCTCCGTCTGACATTATTTCTCGTGTGTGCTCAAAGTCGCTAGTTGTTGAAAACGAAAAATTCGTTTCAATAAATGGGCAGAGAAGGAGATGGATAAAAAATCACATGTTGTATTGTGCACTTCGTAGCGAAAAAAAGACACGTGTGCGTCAATATTCGGCCCACTTTATATATCTATTTGTTTGCTTACTGCAACTCTCGAGAAATTGAGAAAAAATAATGGACAACAATAAAATGTCAATCCATGAGCGGTGACATTTCTCGATTGTTGCATGGTACAGGTTTGATAAAAAAAAAAAACTTGCTTTCCCGTGGCTGAAGCTTCTAGCTGCATCTCACATGTGTTTTTATATGTACGAGAACTTTGCGAGACAGTACAAAAAGTATTGGACAACAATAGGTCATCAAGATATGACAGGCGACACTGCTCGATTGTTCTACCGTACAACTCTCACGAAAAAAAAAATTATTTCGCGCCTCTCAAGCTTATGCCCACTTCTCAGCCAACTTTCTGTGTGTACTGTTACTCTCCAGTACTGTGAAGAAATGTTACACAACAAGAAGTGATCGGCTACTTCTGACATACGACTTTATGTTTAGGAGAACTCGCCAGTATTTCGAAAACAAATATTGGACAACAATGCATCGGCAAGGGATGAGAAATCACACTGCTCGACTATTGTATGGAGTACTTTCCAAAAAAAAATCATTCGGTATTTCTAAAGCATCTGGCTGCGTCTTCCATGTGTTTCCATGTGTACTGACAGTCTCTAGTACGCTAAATAAATCATTAGCCAACAATCAGTCAACAATGGATGAGCGGTCAGATTGCTGTACCGTCTTGTGAGACACTTCCGATCAAAATAATTATTTCGCGCGTCCGAAGGTTTAGGCTCCTTCTGACATATTTTCTTTCGTATTCTCAAAGTCTGTAGTAGGTGAAAGAAAATATTAGTCTCAATAAATCGGCAGAGATGGAAATGGAGTAAGAATCGAACGTTGTACGGTACAGGCATAAGAAAAAAATCGATTTCCCGTGTCTGAAGCTTCTAGTTACTTCTCGCATATGTTTTTATATGTACGAGATTATCCTCGTACTGTTAACAAAAATATTAGACAACAACAAGTCATCAAGGGATGACAGGCGAATCTGCGTGATTGTTCTGCCGTACAATATCCATGAAAAAAATTATTTCGCGCCTCTCAATCTACTCAATCTACTGGCTATTTCTCAGCCATCTTTCTGTGTGTACTACAACTGTCCAGTTCTGTGAAGAAGTGCTAGGCAACGAGAAGTGATCAAACGAAAGAAGGTTCCGCTGCTCGATTGTTGTGTGGTGGTGCTTGAATGAAAAAAAAGTTGTTCCGAGTGTCTGAAGCTTTCGGCTACTTCTCATAAACGGCTTTATGTATAGGAGAACTTGCCAGTATTTCATAAACAAGTATTCGACAGCAATGAAGCGGCGAGGGATGAGAAATCACACTTCTCGTCTGTTTTATAGAACACTTTACAAAAAAATATCATTCGAGATTTCTGAAGCTTCTGGCTACTTCTTCTATGTGTCTTTATGTGTACTGAAAGTCTCTAGTACGCCAAATAAATAATTCGGACTAAACCAATGATCAATGGATGAACGGTCGGGCTACTGTTTCGTCGGATGGTATACTTTCGATCGAAATTTTTTTTTTCGCGCGTCCGACGTTTCTGGCACCGTCTGTCATTGAGCCTTCCATGTACCAAACGTCGCTAGTAATTGAAAAAAAAATATCAGTCCCCATAAATCGGCTGAGCAGGAGGTAGATAAAAAATGAAATGTTGTAATGTGCACCTCGTAGCAAAAAAAAATTGCGTGTCCCCGAATACTCTGCCGACATCTCATATCTATTTGTATGCGTACCGGAACTGTCGAGGAATTCACAAACAAAACTGGACAACAATAAATGGTCCAGACACGCGAGGTGGGACTTCTCGATTGTAGTATGGTACAGATTCAATTTAAAAAATATGATTTCCCATGTTTGAAGCATCGAGTTACTTCGTGCGAGAACTTTCTCGTGCTGTGAAAAAAAATAGACAACAATATGTCATCAAGGGGTGACAGGTGACCCGTGCTCCATTGTTGTGTGGTGGGGCTTGAATAAAAATGGTTCTTTCGTGTGTCTAAAGCTTTTGGCTACTTCTCACATACGTCTTTATGTTTAGGAGAACTCGCCAGTATTTCGAAAACAAATATTTGACAACAATGCATCGGCAAGGGATGAGAAATCACACTGCTCGACTGTTGTACGGAATACTTTCCAATAAAGTCATTCTGTATTTCTAAAGCGTCTGGCTACTTCTTCCATGTGTCTCCATGTGTACTGAATGTCTCTAGTACGCTAAATAAATCATTAGCCAACAATCAGGCAACAATGGATTAGCGGCCCGATTGCTGTACCGCCGTGTGAGACACTTGCGATCGAAATAATTATTTCGCACGTCCGAAGGTTTAGGCTCCTTCTGACATATTTTCTTTCGTATTCTCAAAGTCTGTAGTAGGCGAAAAAAAAATATTAGTCTCAATAAATCGGCAGAGAGGGAGGTGGAACAAGAATCGAATGTTGTATGGTACAGGCTTAATAAAAAAAATCGATTTCCCGTGTCTGAAGCTTCTAGTTACTTCTCGCATATGTTTTTATATGTACGAGACCGTCCTCGTACTGTTAAAGAAAATATTAGACAACCAACAAGTCATGAAGGGATGAAAGGTGAAACTGCGTGATCGTTCTGCTGCACAATATCCATGAAAAAAAATTATTTCGCGCCTGTCAAGCTCATCGGTACTTCTCAGCCATCTTTCTGTGTACTACGACTGTCCAGTACTACGATAAAGTGCTAGACAACGAGAAGTAATCAAGCGAAGGAAGGTACCACTGCTCGTTTGTTGCGTGGTGGAGCTTGAATGAAAAAAATGGTTCCGTGTGTCTGAAGCTTTTGGCTACTTCTCATAAACGTCTTTATGTATAGGAGAACTTGCCAGTATTTCATAAACAAGTATTCGACAACAATGCAGCGGCGAGGGATGAGAAATCACACTGCTCGTCTGTTGTGTGGAATACTTTCCAAAAAAAAATCACTCTGTATTTCTAAAGCTTCTGGCTACTTCTTCCATGTGTCTCCATCTGTACTGAAAGTCTCTAGTACGCTAAATAAATCATTAGCCAACAATCAGTCAACAATGGATGAGCGGTCAGATTGCTGTACCCTCGTGTGAGACACGTCGGATGAAAATAATTATTTCGCGCGTCCGAAGGTTTAGGCTCCTTCTGACATCTTTTCTTTTGTATTCTCAAAGTCTGTAGTAGGTGAAAAAAATATGAGTCTCCCTAAATCGGCAGAGAGGAAGATGGAACAAGAATCGAACATTGTATGGTACAGGCATAATAAAAAAATCGATTTCCTGTGTCTGAAGCTTTTAGTTACTTCTCGCGTATGTATTTATATGTACGAGACCATCCTCGTACTGTTAAAATAAATATTAGACAACAACAAGTCATCAAGGAATGACAAGCGAAACTGCGTAATTCTTCTGCCGTACAATATCCATGAAACAAATTGTTTCGCGCCTCTCCATCTCATAGCTACGTCTCAGCCATCTTCCTGTGTGTACTACAACTGTCCAGTACTGTGAAGAATTGCTAAGTAACGAGACGTGATCAAGCGAAAGAAGGTACCACTTCTCGATTGTTGTGTGGTGGAGCTTGAATGAAACAAAAAATGTTTCCGTGTGTCTGAAGCTTTCGGCTACTTCTCAGAAACGTGTTCAGGTATGGGAGAACTTACCAGTATTTCATAAACAAATATTCGACAACAATGAAGCGCCGAGGGATGAGAAATCACACTGCTCGACTGCTTTATACAACACCTTACAAAAATAAATCATTCGCGATTTCTGAAGCTTCTGGCTACTTCTTCCTTGTGTCTTTATGTGTACTGAAACTGTCTAGTTTGCTAAACAAATCATTAGAAGCAAACCAGTCATCAATTGATGAGGGGTAAGGCTGCTGTAACGTCGTATGGCACACTTCCGATAAAGAATCTTATTTCGTGCGTCCAAAGTTTCTGGCTCCGCCTTTCATTATTTTACGCGTGTATTTAAAGTCGCAAGTAGTTGAAAACAAACAATTAGTCTCAGTAAATGGGCAGAGAAGGAGATACATAAGAAATCACATGTTGTATTGTACACTTCGTAGCAAAAAAAAAACACCTGTGCCTGGATATTCTGCCTACTTTTTAGATCTCTTCGTATGCTTACAACAACTCTCCAGATATACAGAAAAAATACTGGTCAACGATAAAATGTCCAGGCATGAGCGGTGAGATTTCTCGATTGTTCCATGGTACAGGTTTAATAAAAATTAAAAAAAAGGATTTCCCGTGGTTGAAGCTTCTACTTGCTTCTCGCATATGTTTTTATGTGTACGCGAACTTTGTGGTACCGTACAAAAAATATTAGACAACAATAGGTCATCAAGGGACGACAGGCGACACTGGACGATTCTTCTACCGTACAACTTTAATGAACAGCCATCTTTCTGTGTGTACTGTTACTCGTCAGTACTGTAAAGAAGTGCTACACAACAAGAAGTGATCAGGTGATGCAAGACACCTTTGCCCGATTGTTGTGTGGCGGAGCTTTATTGAAATTTTTTTTTTTCTTGTCTTTGAAGCTTTTCGCTACTTTTCTTATACGTCTTCGTGTGTAGGAGATCTCGCCAGTATTTCAAAAACAAATATTGGACAACAATGAATCGGCGGGGGATGATAAATCACACTGCTCGACTGCTATATTCAATACTCTCTAGAAAAAACATCAGTCTCGATTTCTGAAGCTCCTGGCTACTTCTTCCATGTATCTGTGTGTACTGAAGGTCTCTAATACGCTAAATAAATCATTAGAACAAGACCAGTCATCATTCAGTGTATACGGAAAGTCTCTAATACGCTGAATAAATCATTAGAACGAGACCAGTCATCGATGGATGAGAGCCCAGGCTGCTGTAACGTCGAATGGTATATTTTCGATCTAAAATATTATATCTTGCTTCCGAAGTTTCTGGCTCCGTCTGACAATAGTTCTTTTGTGTACCAACAGTCGGTAGTAGTTGGAAAAAAATATTAGTCTCAATAAGTCGGCAGAGAAGGAGACAGTTAAAAAAAATCAAATGTTGAATTGTTCCCCTCGTAGCAAATAAAATGCGTGTGCCTGAATATTCTGCCGACTTTGAACATCTATTTATATGCGTACTAGAACTCTCCAGGAATTCAGAAAAAATTCGGGACAACAATAAATTGTCCAGGCATGAGATATGAGACTTCTGCATTGTCGCATGGTGCAGGTTTAATAAAAAAAATGATTTCCCTATGTGGTACTGTACAAAAAATATTAGACAACAATAGGTCATCAAGGGATGACAGGTGACACTGCTCGATTCTTCTACTGTACAACTGTAATGAAAAAAATTGTTTGGCGCCTCTCAAGCTTATGGCTACTCCTTTGTCATCTTTCTCTGTGTACTGTAACTTTCTAGTACTGTAAAGAAGTGCTATACAACGAGAAGTCGTCAAGGGAGGACAGGTGCCCCGGCTCGATTGTTGTGTGGTGGGGCTTGAATAAAACATTTTTTTCGCATGTCTGAAGCTTCTGGCTACTTCTTCCATGTGTCTTTATGTGTACTGAACCTCTATAGTATGCTAAATAAAGCATTAGAAGCGAACAAGTCATCAATGAATGAGAGGTCAGGCAGCTGTAACGTCGAATGGTACACTTCCGATAAAAAATCTTATTTCGTGCGTCCGAAGTTTCTGGCTCCATCTGACATTATTTCTTGTGTGTACTCAAAGTCGCTAGTAGTTGAAACAAAAAATTAGTTTCCATAAACGGGCAGAGAATGAGATAGATAAAAAATATCATATGTTGTATTGTACACTTCGGAGCAAAAAAATGTACCTGTGCCAGAATATTCTGCCCACTTTTTATATCTATTTGTATGCTTACTACAATTCTTCAGAAATTCAGAAACAATACCGGACAACAATAAAATGTCCAGGCATGAGCGGTGAGATTTCTCGATTGTTGCATGGTTCAGGTTTAACAAAAAAAAAAAAGAAAAAGAAACGATTTCCCGTGACTGAAGCTTCTAGTTACTTCTCACATTTGTTTTTATATGTACGAGAACTTTGTGGTACCGACCAAAAAATATTAGACGACAATAGGTCATCAAGGGATGACAGGCGACACTGCTCGATTGTTCTACCGTACAACTTTCATATACAAAATTATTTCGCCCCTTTCAAGCTTGTGGCCACTTCTCAGCCATCTTTCTGTGTGTACTGTTACTCTTCAGTAATGTAAAGAAGTGCTACACAAAAAGAAGTGATCAGGGGAGGCAAGATACCACTGCTTGTTTGTTGTGTGGTGGATCATTAATAAAAAAAATTGTTTCTTGTGTTTGAAGCTTTTGGCAATTTTTCGTATACGTCTTCATGTGTAGGAGAACTCGCCAGTATTTCAAAAACAAATATTGGACAAAAATGAATCGGCGGGGGATGAGGAATCACACTGCTCGACTGTTATATTCAACACTATCCAGAACAAAATTTATCTCGATTTCTGAAGCTCCTGGCTACTGCTTCCACCTGTCTTTGTGTGTACTAAAAGTCTCTATTACGCTGAATAAATAATTAGAACAAGACCAGTCGTCAATGGACAATGGGCCGGGCTGCTGTAACGTCAAGTGGTATATTTTCGATCTAAAAATTTCTATCTTGCTTCCGAAGTTTCTGGCTCCGTCTGACATACGTTCTTTCGTGTAATACAAGTCGCTTGTAGTTGGGAAAAAATATTAGTCTCAATAAATCGACGGAGACGAAGATAGTTCAAAAATCAAATGTTGCATTGTACCCGTCGCAGCAAAAAAAAAGCGTGTACCTGAATAATGACAGCTGACACAGCTCGATTGTTCGACCGTGCAACTGTAATTGAAAAAAATAAATTATTTTTAAATACTGGCTAATCTAAAATTAAATTGATTAGATAGATAGATATCTAAAACATTTGATTTTTGAACTAACTCCGTCTCTGTCGATTTATTGAGACTAATATTTTTTTTTCCAACTACAAGCGACTTGTATTATACGAAAGAAGGTATGTCAGACGGAGCCAGAAACTTCGGAAGCAAGATAGAAATTTTCAGATCGAAACTGTACCACTTGACGTTACAGCAGCCCGGCCCATCGTCCATTGACGACTGGTCTTGTTCTCATTATTTATTCAGCGTAATAGAGACTTTCAGTACACACAATGAAACGTGGAAGCAGTAGCCAGGAGCTTCAGAAATCGAGATAAATTTTTTCTGGATACTGTTGAATATAACAGTCGAGCAGTGTGATTCCTCACCCCTCGCCGATTCATTGTTGTCCAATATTTGTTTTTGAAATACTGGCGAGTTCTCCTACACATGAAGACGTATACGAAAAGTTGCCAAAAGCTTCAAACACAAGAAACAATTTTTTTTATTAAACCTCCACCACACAACAACCAAGCAGTGGTATCTTGCCTCCTCTGATCACTTATTTTTGTGTAGCACTTCTTTACACTACTGAAGAGTAACAGTACACACAGAAAGATGGCTGAGAAGTGGCCATAAGCTTGAGAGGGGCGAAATAATTTTGTTTATGAAAGTTGTACTGTAGAACAATCGAGCAGTGTCGCCTGTCATCCCTTGATGACCTATTGTCGTCTATCATTTTTTGGACGGTACCACAAAGTTCTCGTACATATAAAAACATATGTGAGAAGCAAGTAGAAGCTTCAGTCACGGGAAATCGTTTCTTTTTCTTTTTTTTTGTTAAACCTGAACCATGCAACAATCGAGAAATCTCACCGCTCATGCCTGGACATTTTATTGTTGTCCGGTATTTTTTGTGGATTTCTGAAGAATTCTAGTAAGCATACAAATAGATATAAAAAGTGGGCAGAATATTCTGGCACAGGTACATTTTTGTGCTACGTAGTGTACAATACAACATATGATTTTGTTATCTATCTCATTCCCTGCCCGTTTATGGAAACTAATTTTTTGTTTCAACTACTAGCGACTCTGAGTACACACAAGAAATAATGTCAGACGGAGCCAGAAACTTCGGACGCACGAAATAAGATTTTTTATCGGAAGTGTGCCATTCGACGTTACAGCTGCCTGACCTCTCATTCATTGATGACTTGTTTGCTTCTAATGCTTTATTTAGCATCCTATAAGGGTTCAGTACACATAAAGACACATGGAAGAAGTAGCCAGAAGCTGCAGAAATCGCCAATGATTTTTTTTTTTTTTTTGGAAAGTGTGATATAAAACAGTCGAGCAGTGTGGTTTCTCATCCCTCGCCGCTTCATTGTTGTCGAATATTTTTTTTATGAAATACTGGCAACTTCTCCCATACATAAAGACGTTTATGAGAAGTAGCCAAAAGATTCAGACACACGGAACCATTTTTTTTCATTCAAGCTCCACCAAACAACAATCGTGCAGTGGTACCTTCCTTCGCTCGATTACTTCTCGTTGTCTAGCACTTCTTTACAGTACTGGACAGTTGTAGTACACACGGAAAGACGGCTGAGAAGTTGCCATGAGCTTGAGAGGCGCGAAAATATTTTTTTCATGGATATTGTACGGCAGAACAATCACGCAGTTTTACCCGTCATCCCTTGATGAATTGTTGCCTAATATTTTTTTTAACAGTAGGAGGATAGTCTCGTACATATAAAAATATATGCGAGAAGTAACTAAAAGCTTCAGACACGGTAAATCGATCCTTTTTATTAAGCCTGCACCATACAACATTCGATTCTTGTTCCATCTCCCTCTCTGCCGATTTATTGAGACTAATATTATTTTTCAACTACTACAGACTTTCAGAACACGAAAGAAAATATGTCAGAAGGCGCCGAAACCTTCGGAAGAAGGAAATAATTATTTTGATCGGATGTGTATCACACGACGGTACGGCAATCTGAACGCTCATCCATTGTTGACTGATTTTTGTCTAATGATTTATTAAGCTTACTAGAGAGTTTCAGTACACATGGAGACACATGGAAAAAGTAACCAGATGCTATAGAATTACAGAATGATTTTTTTTGGAACGTATTCCATGCAACAGTCGGGAATGTGTGATTTCTCTTTCCTTGCCGATGCATTGTTGTCCAATATTTGTTTTTAAAATACTGCCGAGCTCTCCTAAACATAAAGACGTATGGGAGTAATAGCGAAAAGCTTCAGACGCACGAAGAAACAATTTTTATTCAAGCCCCACCACACAACAATCGAGCAGGGGTCACCTGTCACCCCTCGATGACTTATTGTTGTCTAATTTTTTTTACAGTACGAAAAAGTGCTCGTACATTTAAAAACATATGCGAGAAGTAACTCAAAGCTTAGAACAGGGAAAATAATTTTTTTTAAATTAAATGTGTACCATGCTAGAATCGAGAAGTCCCACCTCTCATGTCTGGACCATTTATTGTTGTCCAGCATTGTTTCTGAATTCCTCGACAGTTCCAGTACGCCTATAAATAGATAGTGAAAGTCGGCAGAATATTCGGACACATGAAATTTTTTTTTGCTACGACGTGTACATTACAACATTTGATTCTCTATCTACCTCCATCGCTGCCGATCAATGGAGACCAATATTTTTTTTTCAACTACTAGCGACTTTTGGTACATGGAAGAACTAATGTCAGACGGAGCCAGAAACGTCAGACGCACGAAATAATATTTTTGAACGAAAGTATACAATACGACGATACAGCAGCCCGACCTCTCATCCATTGACGACTGGTTTTGTTCTACTGATTTATGTAGCGTACCATACATTTTTAGCACACCTAAAGACACATGGAAGAAGTAGCCAGAAGCTTCAGACATCGAGAATAATTTTTTTTGTGGAAAGTGTTCCATAGGACATTCCGGTAGAGTGGTTTCGCATCCCTCGCCGATTCCTTGTTCTCTAATATTTGTTTTTTAAATACGCTCGACTTCTCTCAGACATAAATACGTATATGAGAAGTAGCCAAAAGCTTCAGACACACGAAACCATGGTTTTTATCCACGCTCCACCACACATCAATCGAGCAGTGGTACCTTTCCTCCCTTCATCACTTCTCATTGTCTAGCACTTCTTTACAGTACTCGAGAGTTACAGTAGACACATAAAGATGGCCGAAAAGTAGCCATAAGATTCAGAGGCGCGAGGTAATTTTTTTCACGGAAGTTGTACGCTTCTACAATCGTGCATTGTCACCTGTTATCCCTTGACGACGTATTGTTGTCGAATATTTTGTGTACAGTCCGAGGAAGGTCTCTTACATATGAAACCATATGTGAGACGTAACTAGAAGCTTCAGACACGGAAAATCGATTTTTTTCATTAAACCTGTACCTGTACCATACAACATTCGATTCTTGTTCCGTCTCCCTCTCTGCCCATTCATTCAGACGAATTTTTAATTTTTCAACTACCAGAGACTTTTAGAAAACGAAAAAACCGTTGTCCGAAGGCGCCAAACCTTCGGACGCGCGAAATAATTTTTTTGATCGGACGTGTATCACACGACGGCACAGCACAGTCTGACCTCTCATTCCTTGTTGATCGATTGTCATCTAATGATTTATTCAGCATACTTGAAAGTGTCAGTACACTTGAAGACATATGGAAGAAATAGCCAGAAGCTTCAGAAATCGAGAATGACTTTTTTCTGGCAAGTATTCCTTCCAACAGCCGAGCGTCGCGACTTCTCATCCCTTGCCGCTTCATTGTTGTCCAATATTTGTTTTTGAAATACGGAAGAGTTCTCCTACACATAAAGACGTTTGTAAGAAGTCGCTAAAGCTTCAGACACACGACACAATTTTTTTTATTCAAGCCCCACCTCACTACAATCGAGCAGCGGTAGCTTTACTCTCTTGATTGCATCTCGTTGTCTAGCACGTCTTTACAGTACTAGACAGTTTAAGTACACACAGAAAGATGGCTGAGCGGTAGCCATAAGCTTGATAGGCGCGAAATATATATATATATATTTTTCATGGAAGTTGTACGGTAGAACAATCGAGCAGTGTTCTATGAAACACTTTCCAGAAAAAAAATCATGGGCGATTTCTGAAGCTTCTGGCTCCTTCTTCCATGTGTCCTCATCTGTACAGAAACTCTCTAGCATGCTAAATAAATCATTGGAACAATGCCAGTCATCAATCGATAAGAGGTCACGCTACTGTAACGTCGTATGGTACATTTCCGATGAAGAATCTTATTTCGTGCGTCCGAAGTTTCTAGCTCTGTCTGAGATTAGTTGTTTCGTGTACAAAACGTCGCTAGTAGTTGAAAAAAATATTAGTTTCAATAAATCGACAGAGACGGAGATAGATTAAAAATCAAATGATGTACTGTACACCTCGTAGTAAAAAAAATTGCGTGCGCCTGAATATTCTGCCTACTTTTTAGATCTACTTGTATGCGTTCTAGATCTCTACATAAATTCAGATAATATACTGAACAAGGATAAATTGTCCAGGCATGAGCGGTGAGACTTCTCGATCGTTGCATAGTACAGGTTTAACAAAAAAAAATCGATTTCCCGTATCTGAAGCTTCGTGTCACTTCTCACATGTTTTTACATGTACGAGAACTTTGTGGTACTGTAAAAAAAATATTAGACAACAATGGGTCATCAAGGAATGACAGGTGACACTGCTCGATATTTCTACCGTCCAACTTTAAAAAAAAATATCTCGCCCTTCTCAAGGTTATGGCTACTTCTCTGTCATCTTTCTGCGTGCAGTGTAACTTTCTAGCACTGTAAAGAAGTGTTAGAGAACGAGAAGTTGCCTAGGGAGGAAAGGTATCGTTGCTCGATTCTTGTGTGGTGGGGCTTGAATAAATGTGTTTTTCTTCGTGTGTCTGAAGCTTTCGGCTACTTCTCAACTACGTATTTATGTGTAGGAGAGCTCGCTAGTATTTCAAAAACAAATCTTGGACAACAATGAATCGGCAAGAGATGAGAAATCCGACTGCTCGACTGTTGTATGGAACACTTTCCAGAAAAAAATCGTTCTCCCTTTCTGAAACATCTGGCTACTTCTTTCATGTGTGTCCATGTGTACTGAAACTCTCATGTACGCTGGATAAATCATTAGACAACCACCACTCAACAAGGAATGAAAGGTCAGGCTGCTGTACCGTCGTGTGATGCACTTCCGATCAAAAAAATTATTTCGTGCGTCCGTAATTTTTGCCCCTTTCTGACATCGGTTTTTTCGTGTTGTGAGAGTCGCTAGTAGTTAAAAAAAAATATTAGTCTCAATAATTCGGCAGAGAGGGAGATAGAACAAGAATCGAATGTCGTATGTTATAGGTTTGCTCAAGAAAATCCATTTTCCGTGTCTGAAGCTTCTAGTTACTTGTCACATGTGTTTTCATATGTACGAGACCGTCCTCGTACTGGAAAAAAAGATTAGACTACAATAAATCATGAAGGGTCGACAGGTGACACAGCTCGACTGTTCTATCGTGCAGTTTTAATGAAAAAAATTTTTTCGCGCCTCTCAAGCTTATGGCTACTTCTCCGTCATGTTTCTGTGTGTACTGTAACTCTCTCCTACTGTAGAGAAATGCTAGATATCGAGAAATCGTCAAGGGAGGAAGGGTTCCGCTGCTCGATCGTTGTGTCGTGGGGCGTGAATAAAAAAATGCTTTTGTTGTGTCTGAAGCTTTTGGCTACTTCTCATAAACGTCTTTATGTGTACGAGAACTTTCCTGTACTTTAAAACAAATATTGGACAACAATGAATCGGCAAGGTATGAGAAATCCGACCGCCCGACTGACGTACGGTACAGCTGTCATAGAAAAAAAAAATCATGCTGTATTGCTGAAGAATCGGGCTACTCCTTTCGCGTGTCTTTATGCTTACTAAAGCTTTCTAGTACGTAAAATAAACCATTAAAGAACAATCAGTTAACAAGCGATGAGAGGCCAGTGTGCTGTAACGTCGTGTGATGTACTTCCGATCAAAAAATTATTTCGTGCGTCCGAAGTACGCATAAAATGTATATACGCATGAAAAAAGTGCAGCATGATTTTTTTTCTATGAAAGCTGTACCATACAACAATCGAGAAGTCTTACCTCTCATCCCTCGTCGATTCATCGTTGTTCAATATTTGTTTTTGAAAGACTGGTGAGTTCGCCTACACCTAAAGACGTATATGAGATGTAGCCGAAAGCTTCAGACACACGAAAGCACATTTTTTTTTATTCAAGCTTCTCCACACAACAATCGAGCAGTGGTATTGGACAGCAATAAATTGACAACAAGTAAAATAAATAAAGAAGCAAGGTTCTTCGAAAAAGTCGCGCAAATTTTTACGTTTTAGGCGACGGTGGTCTTCACATATTCTTAAGAGGAACCACAAACAAAGTCGCAACATGTTTGGATTTCCAAAGTCCATACGTATCGAAAAGTGAAAAATTGATTTCACGCTCTCAAGATCTTATTTCTTTTGAAACCGGACACGGGAAATCGATATTTTTTTATTAAACCTGTACCATACAACATTCGATTCTTGTTCTATCTCCCTCTCTGCCGACTTATTGAGACTAATATATTTTTTTTAACTACTAGATACTTTTAGAACACGAAAGAACCGATGTAAGAAGGAGCCAAAAAACTTCGGCCGCCCGAAATAATTTTTTCGATCGAAAATGTATCACACGACGTTACAGCACACTGACCTCTCATCCCTTGTTAACTCATTGTTGTTTAATGGTTTATTTTAAGTACTAGAGAGCTTTAGAACACATAAATACACGTGAAAGAAGTAGCGAGAAGGTTCAGCAATACAGCATGATTTTTTTTCCATGAAAGCTGTACCATTCAATAGTCGAGCAGTCGGATTTCTCATACCTTGCCGATTCATTGTTGACCAATAGTTGTTTTTGGAATACTGGCATGTTTTCCTACACATAAAGACGTATATGAGAAGTATTCAAAAGCTTCAGTCACGCGAATTTTTTTTTTTTTATACCTTCAAGCCCCATGGCATAACCATTGAGCAGCGGTTTCTTTCCTCCCTTGACGACTTCTCGTTGTCTAGCACTTCTCTGCAGTAGTACGGAGTTACATGCAGTACACACAGAAAGATGACAGAGAAGTAGCCATAAGCTTGAGAGGCGCAAAATAATTTTTTTCATTAAAGTTGTACGGTCGAACAATCGAGCAGTGTCACCTGTCATCCCTTGACGACCTATTGTTGTCTAACATTTATTTACGGTCCCGCAATGTTCCCGTATATATGAAAACATATGTGAGAAGTTAGTAGGAGCTTCAGACACGGGAAATACCTTTCTTCTATTTAACCTTTACCATGCAACAATCGAGAAGTCTCACCTCTTATGCCTGGACAATTTATTGTTGTCCAGTATTTGTTCTGAATTCCTCGAGAGTTCTCGTGCGCATACAAATAAATCTACAAATTCGGCAGCATATTCAGGCGCACGCGATTTTTTTTTCTACGAGGTGTTCAATACAACATTTGAGTTTTGATCCTCCTTTGCTGCCGATTTATTGAGACTAATATTTTTTTTCCACTACTGGCGACTTTTAGTACACGAAAGAATTAATGTCAGACGGAGGCCGAAATTTCGGACCCACGATATAATATTTTTGTTCGAAAGTATACCATACGACGTTACAGCAGACTCACCTCTCATCCCTTGATGACGGGTTGTTATGTAATGATTTATTTAGCGTACCAGAGAGTTTCGGTACTTGCAAAGACAGATGGAAGAAACAGCCAGAAGCTTCAGACATCGAGAATGATTTGTTTCTGTAAAGTATTCCATATTTCAGTCGTGCAGTGCGATTACTCATCCCTCGTCGATTCATTGCTGTCCAATATTTGTTTTTGAAGTACTGGTGAGTTCTCCTTACCATGAAGACGTATATGACAGGTAGCCAAAAGCTTCAGACATACGAAATAATTCTTTAAATTCAAGCTCCACCGCACAACAATCGAGCTGTGTTACGTTCTTTCCCTTCATCACTTTTCGTTGCCGAGCGCTTCTTTACAGTGCTTGAGAGTTACAGCATACACATAAGATGACTTAGAAGTAGCCATAAGCTTGAGAGGCCCGACAGAATTTTTTTCATGGCAGTTGTACCGTAGAACAATCGAGCAGCGTCGCCTGTCATCCCTTGATGACTCATTGTTGTCTAATAATTTTTTTACAGTGCGAGGAAGGTCTCGTTAATATAAAAAACATATGTGAGAAGTAAGCAGAAGCATCGGTCAAGGGGGATCGATTTTTTTAAATTAAACCTGTACTATGCAACATTCGATTCTACTTCTTTCGCTTTCTCTACCGATTCATTGAGACTGATATTTTTTTCTCAGCGACTAGAGACTTTTAGAACAAGAAAGAACCGATGTCAGAAGGGGCCCAAAACTTCGGACGCACGAAATAATTATTTTCATCGGAAGTGTATCACACGACGGTACAGTAGTCTGACCTCTCATCCCGTGTTGACTGGTTGTTGTCTAATGATTTATTATTGTGCTAGAGAGTTTTAGTATGCATGGAGAAAGAAGCATGGAAGAAGTATCCAGAAGCTTTAGAAATACAGAATGATATTTTTTCTGGCAAGTATTCCATACAACAGTCGAGCAGTGTGATTTCTCATCCCTCGCCGATTCATTGTTGTCCGATATTTGTTTTTCAAATAATGGCGAGTTCACCCACACATTAAGACGTATATGAGAAGTAGCCAAAAGTTTCTGACACACGAAAAAAAATTATCGGAGCCCCACCACACAACAATTGCGCAGGGCTTCTTGATGGCTTCTCGCTGTCTAGCACTTCTCTACAGTACTAGACAGTTACAGTACACGCAAAACGATGACAGAGACGTGCCCATATGCTTGAGAGGCGAGAAATAATTTTTTTCATTACAGTTGTACGGTAGAACAATTGCGCAATGTCTACTGTTATTCCTTGATTACCTATTGGTGTATAATGGTTGTTTACCGTACCACAATGTTCTCGGGCGTACAAAATCATATGTGAGAAGTGATTAGAAGCTTCAGACACCGGACATCATTTGTTTTTTATTAAACCTTTACCGTGCAACGATCGAGAAGTCTCACCTCTCATGCCTGGACAATTTATTGTTGTTCAGTATTCAATCTGAATTTATTGAGAGTTCTAGTACGCATACAAATAGATCTAAAAAGTCGGCAGAATATTCAGGCCCACGCAATTTTTTTTTGCTACGAGGCGTAAAGTACAGCATTTGATTTTTCAACTATCTCCTTCTCTGCCGATTTATTGACACTAATGTTTTTGTTTATCTACTAGCGACTTATAGTATACGAAAGAACTAATGTCAGGCGGAGCCAAAGAATTCGGACTCACGAAATGAGATTTTTTATCGGAAGTGTACCATACGACCTTACAGCAGCCTGGCATCTCATCCCTCGATGACTAGTTGTTGTCTCACGATTTATTTAGCATACTAGAGAGTTTGAGTACACAGAACGACACATGAAAGAAGTAGCCAGAAGCTTCAGATATCGCGTATGATTGTTTTCTGAAAATCGTTCCATACAACACTCGAGCAGTGTTATTTCTCATTCCTCGCCGCTTCATTGTTGTCCAATATGTGTTTTTGAAATCCTGGCGAGTTCTTCTATACATTAAGACGTATATGAGAAGTAGCCAAAAGCTGCGGACACACGGAACAATTTTTTCAATTCAAGCTCCACCACACAACAATCGCGCTGTGGTACCTTCTCTCCCTTCATCACTTCTCGTTGTCTAGCACTTCTTTATAGTACTGGAGAGTTACAATACATACAGAATGATGATTAAGAAGTAGCCATAAGCTTGAGAGGCGCGGAAGAATTTTTTTCATAGAAGTTGTACGGCAGAACAATCGAGCAGTGTCACCGGTCATCCCTTGATGACTGATTGTTGTCTAATATTTTTTTCTACAGTACGCGGAAAGTCTCGTACATAGAAAAAACATTTGTGATAAGTAACTAGAAGCTTCAGACATGGGAAATCGATTTTTTTTTTTATTAAACCTGTACCATACAACATTCGATTCATGTTCTGTCTCCCTCTCCGCCGATTAGTTGAGACAAATATTTTTCTTTCAACTACTAGAGACTTTTAGAACACGAAAAAACCGATGTCAGAAACAGCCAAAAACTTCGGACGCACGAAATAATTGTTTCGATCCGAAGTGTAACACACGGCGGGACACCAGTCTGAGCTCTCATCCCTTGTTGATTGATTGTTGTCGAATGATTTATTAAGCGTACCAGAGAGTTTTATTACACATTGAGATTCATGGAAGAAGTAGCCAGAACCTCCAGACGTACAGAATGATTTTTTTCTGGAAAGTATTCCATTCAACATTCGAGCAGTGTCAATCCTCGTGTCCCTTGCCGATTTACTGTTGTCCCATATTTGTTTTTGAAATACTGGCGAGTTCTCCTGCACACAAAAACGTATGTGAGATGTAGCCAATACCTTCGGACAAAATAATTTTTTTTTGTCAAGGCCCACCACACAACAATCGAGCACGGGTACCTTTCCTCCCTTGTCTCATGCCTGGATAATTTATCGCTGTTCATTGTTCTGAATTCCTGGAGAGTTTTAGTACGCATACAAATAGGTCTAAAAAGTCAGCAGCATATTCAGGCACACGCGTTTTTTTTGCTACGAGGTGTCCAATACAACACTTCATTTTTTATCTATCCCCTTCGCTGCCGCTTTATTGATACTAATATTTTTTTTCCCACTACTAGCGACATTTAGTACACGAAATAATTAATGTCAGACGGAGCCAGAAACTTCGGACGCACGAAATAATATTTTTGATCGAAAGTTTAAGGGAGCTTTCCAGTGTGACAGCCCGAAAAATCGCTGTTTTTCGCGATTTTTTTTTTTTTTTTAAATAATCTAATCGGTCTGGTTTTTTTTTGTATATTAATTGGGTATTGAAGAATACAAAACAATTTTTTAAAGATCGATTTATTTATTAATTAATATCTATAAAAATGATGAAACAATTGTTGCAGAAAATGCACTTGGATGTAGTGTCCACGTTGGGGGTCACAATTTTGATCTGAAACGAAAAACACAAAAAGATTATTGATCGGTATATAATTGGCTTTCGTGCTATGGAGGCATTTTTTTTCCAAAAATGGCGCCGGTTTGAACAAAAAGTATCGATTTTAGCATTTTTTTGGCAGTTTTTTTTACAAAAAAATAGGAAGATGTCAAAAAAAAAAGCTTCCATAGCACGATAAACAATGACGTTAAGAATATTGTGTAAAAAATTCAACTCGATAGCTTTAAAACTCTGCCCTCCAAGTTGGACACCGTTTTGAAAAATGCTGTTTCGAGAAAAACGCGTTCAAAGTTTCAAGTGAGGAGCTGTAGCGCTGTAGCGCTCCGTTGCCTTCTTCCAAGAAATGCTGTACACTAACCGAAATAATCTGAATTTCGGCATGAAAATTTCAGGGAATATTCGGAAGAGTGTATACTATTCGATAAAGCAAAAAAAATCGATTTTTTGAAAATTTCACACTGGAAAGCTCCCTTAAAATACGACGTTACAGCAGCCTGGCCTCTGATGCATTGATGGCTGCTTGTTGTCTAATTATTTATTTAGCGTACTAGATAGTTTCAGTACACACACAGACACGTTGAAGAAGTAGCCAGAAGCTTTAGAAATTGAGAATAATTTTTTTTCTGGTCAGTGTTCCATAGAACAGTCGTGCAGTTTGATTTCTCATCCCTCGCCGATTCACTGTTGTCCAATATTTGTTTTTGAAATACTGACGAGTTCCCCTACACATAAATACGTATTTGAGAAGTAGCCAAAAGCTTCAGACACACGAAACAATTTTATTTTATTCAAGCCCTACCACACAACAATCGAGCAGTGGTACATTTCCTCCCTTGATGACTTCTCGTTGTCTAGCACGTATTTACAGTACTGGAGAGTACTGCACTAGCACTTGGATACATTTCCACCTGTAAAAAACATCGATCGAAACGGAAATTGACACGAGATACGAAACTTGTTTCTTGAAATCTTCTATGCTCACGCATGTATTAAACGTTTTTGATAGGATCGAGACGAATCCAATATGAAAAAGGATTTATTCATGTGATCTTTTACGTTCTAATATCGAAATCGCGATAACAGGGTTTGGAGTCGTTTCCGGTCATTTCTTTGTAAAAAATCACCTCCCTCGTTACGGAAAACAGCGTTTCAGAACTACTACTGCTGCAGTAGTAGTAGTTCAGTAGAAAGAAACGAGAACAATCTATTGCGCAATGTTTTCTGATTGAAGACATTGTTCCACGACGAGACCACTTGCATTTGCACTTGGATTAATTCCCACCTGTAGGCAACATTGATCCAAACGGAGATTTACAAGAGATCCGACTTTTACTCGTTTTACCTTCGATAAATGAGCAAACAATAAATATTTTGTTTGCACTATGGAGTCGAATGCAATGTGCAAGACGATTTGTTAGAACAATGTTTCATGTTTATTTATTGGAATCGCGTTTACAGTGGTTGGATTATTTGCCTTTGCATAATGTCGACAAAACTTACGTCGACAAAATTAAGCACCACAATGTGTATTATTCGACAAATAATGGTTGTGTTCGTCGACAATCGCGTGCATGGAGATATCGGCTTAAAGAAAAAATGTTCAAAGGCAATGGAGAGTCAAAATTGAATACATCAAAATCCAATACGAAATGTGCTTTATCGCGGCAACTTTTTCACGTATCTCATAGTGGTTATCATATATTTTCATCTATGATAATTACTTGAGCTTCGTTCTGATGAGCCATCTCGCACGCCTCGGGGCATATTCAACGAAACTTAAGAAAAAATAGACGGCAGTTAAGATGAGTACATTTCAAGTACGTTAAGAGGGGCGCCGAAACACCAGGCGCGGAGTCGAATTCATCTTCGTCGTCTACAGAACGCCACTGCCGTTTCACTTGCGCAGCTTCCAAGCGTCGGTCAAGCGATGTACTCGCTCTGACATGAGCGACGATGAAATCGAGAACGAATTTGGGCGAACCATTGTCCGAATTGTTTTTGTACCCTTCTTGGCAACTATCTCGGCTTCAAGAACGCACCGTGCACGCCTTGGGAATAATTTGTTCGATCTTAGATAGTATCCAGGACTGCTATGACGAGAATGTTCGAACAACGTTGAATGTTTCTCGCAAACACCAAGCGCGACGCTAATTTCGTCTTCATGACGTAAACAATGATCCTGTCGTCGTACTGACAGCTTGCGACCACGCGCGTCTCTCCTACTCGCTCTCAGCGGAAATAGTAGGAAGTCGAGGAATAAATCGGGTGATTCGTTTTCGGATTATCTATTTTACATTTCCATTGAAAAAACGCTACAAAGTTAGAACACTATATACAGTTTGATATAAATGCTTTAATATTTACAATAAGAACACTTTAACAACAACAACAACAAACGCAATATTTACAATTTTGACAATATGTACAATATGTACATTAAAAATGAAACAATAACATAACAGAACAACAAAACAAACGAAACAATAACAACAAAATAACAATGAACACGAAGCCAATATGTACAATAGATACATGCCGAGACAGAGCCACCAAACCAAAAGACCTAACGCTATCGAAACTTTCGGTTCTGGGTTTCCGTCTATCTTGTATCGATCATATAAATGCCTCTGCATCGTCGGTGGCGGGAAAATATATTGACTGGAGGACTCAATGATAGGCTATTCATGACTTTTTGAGAGTCCTATGAGTAGCGTAAAGTAAACGACCTTTTACAATGCGCGCCTTTTTTTTAACATTCGGTAAAGAATGAGGTGGTATTTCGCCGTTCATATAGCAGAAGCTTGTCAGTCTTTCTTCTTCAATTTTAAAATCGTTTTTTCGACTTAGATGGAACGTTTCGTCGTCAGCAAAATCCTCCAATAAGAACCCCTAATATTCTTTTGTTTGGTGAACTCAAAGCACTTTACAATATCAGAATCGACTGTGACAGATGATATGAAAGAGAGTTGGCTACTGTTGCGGACCACAGTGAACATATCATAAAGATAAGAACTGATCATGGAAGAGAATGAGTTCGCATTAAGCACCTCCCGAAGAAATGGAATTATGGGTTCCATCGCTTAATAAGGTGCTCAATGTGGGCCCCTTCTCTATCTACGCATAATTCTAGTCTTTTTGTCATGTTGGCTCTAGTCCGCCGCAGCATACGTGGTGTTATCGATGCAAATGCACCCCTTATTCTCTCTCGCATATCGTCTTCCGTAGTCGGTTCTGTCCTGTAGACAATATTTTGTATTGTTCCCCATACGAAAAAATCGAGGGGTGTCAAATCGGGAGATCGTGGTGGCCACGGAATCGTTCCATGTAAAGCGAGAACCCGATTAGGAAAACGCTGACGCAGAATGGCTCGCACGTTTCATGCTGTATGAGCCGGGTGTCCATCTTGTTTCCACCACATTCTTAGCCGAACGGCCAAAGGAACGTCTTCTAGAAGGTCGGGGAGAACGTTTGTTAACAGTTCTTCGTACTTAACGCTGTCCATATTGCCCTCAAAAAACCATGGACCGACAATTCTATCGTTGAGAACACCGGCCCACACATTGACCCGCCAACGGTTCTGCAGAGGGATTTCGATGACCCATCCTGGATTTTCCTCAGCCCAGTACCGGACGTTTTGACGGTTGACCATCTTGCGGTTTGTGAACCCTGCCTCGTCAGTAAATAATACAAATTTAAGGAAGTCCGGGTCTTGTACCTCCTGACCAAGGGCCCACGCGCAGTATTTGAGCCTTCGCTCGTGATCATCGGCGTGCAGCTCTTGGCTCGGGTGCGCTCGATATGGGTACCGCCGCTGCCGCAATATTTTTCGCACCGTTTCGCGGTTCACATCTAGACAAAGAAACGTGCATACTATATGTAACTGTCAATCCCCCCCTCTCTCTCCCTCCCCTTGATTTATCCGAGCTGGGGCAAAAACTTGACATTGGCGCCCACCCCCTTCAGCATTGGAGATTACTGATTTTGAAAAACTCACAAAACAAATATACTGGGTGAGATTTTCGTGACCGGGAATAAGAACCCTTAAATACATTTGCGCCATTTATTACCTATTTGCTAATAACTTTTCCTTGTGTGTGATATTAACATAGAATGCATATAACCAGTGTAGACAACGCACAAGCCAGATTGTACACACACCTCCAATCTTTAGGTCACAGTAATTTTCACTATCTAATCTTGCTAGAGCTTTACACGTCGAGCTTTCCTTTCCGCGGCAGAATCTTTTACCTCAACAAAGCTCGTCTCATAGGCGGTTTTATTTTCTACGGCTAAGATCGCGAGGCCGTCGAAACTCACTTTCACTAAAGCGCCATGAATGCTACGCGCTTTAGTGAAACAATTTTTTTTGTTCAAACACTTGAATTTGGCTCTCTGTCATTCTCTCTCGATCTCCCTATCAGATTCTATCCGATTCTCTCGTATCCTATCTCACTCTCCCTCACATTCTCTCTCGATCTCTCTCTCTTTATCTCTCGATCTCTCTTTGATTCACTCGTATTCTCTCTTATTTTAATCGCAGGTCTCTCTCTCCCTCATTACGGAGCGTACATAAATTACGTAACGTTGAATTTCCCAAATCTTGCCCCCACCCCCAAGAAACAGAACCGTAACGCGTGACCTGAACTCCCCTCCGCCCCTTTAATTTCGGTTCGTACTGGGTGCTTTGTCGTCAATTACGATTTTTTTTCATAAATATGAAGTATATATTCATCCAGTATTATACCAATTTAAATTAAAAAATCTTTAAAGTTGATCGAGATGTATGCTTTGACATGACGGTGAAAAACAAATTTCTCGTCATTGTATCATCGATGTCTTTATGAAAGATTATCTGTAAATGAAAAGTCAACAATTTATCAATACCTATACAAAAGTAGCTATCCTTATGCGTAGCCGTTTTTTTTTCAATTCCCGTTTGTTTTTTTACAGAACGCCGACGGTTTCGAATTTTTCGTCTATTTTCAAGACCCTTTTTGTAGGAGTGTGCGGGTAGCAGAATTGGTCTAGTCAGGTAGGATAATTAGACTATTATTCGGATTGAGTACCCGAATTTTTTCGGGGACCCGTGATCGGACGGGCATGCTCGAACTTTATCGACTACCCGAGTTTTTCGAGCACTCGTCAGTGCAGCCAGATCGAGCGTAAAAGTTACCCCCTCTCTAGTCTCTTACGCGCCCATCACACAATCATAGTAGCGCATGTCCGTGAGCGAGCGACGCTCGGACATCTTCGGCAAGAGCTGAGCGGGGTCGAAGTTTCCCGACCATGCCTTCGGCCGCTACACCAACACATGGACGCTGAGCACGTTCATGTGCGGCCAAGCCGAAACGAAGGCTTCGAGGGAAAAAGCAATCTTAGCACGACTCGCGCGTGACGTCACCCGACGGCACGCGTGAGGCTTTTAGATGATTTCAATGCTTATTTAGCTTTTGATTCTCTGCGTTATTAAGGTATACAAAAAATGTATCGCGCACTCTGATCGCTTATTTTTGTAGATTATACGTTAATTTGAATATAATAATAAATCTAAATTACAACTAATTTATCTTCTAAAAAATTGTTTACGCTTTACTCACACCCGTCCTTATGCCAAATAAATTATAATTCATAAAAGTAAGCGAAAATATATTTATATTCGTATTATTATATTAATTCTCATACTTTCATCAAGCGATAAAGCATTATCCCCAAAAACAAGCCAATCATCCATCCGGCCGCGAATCGTAAGTACCAGAAAGTGCACAAATTCTACAAGCGATGAGATGGTCCCGTTGGTAGCGTTCCTGGCTTCGGTTCGCAAGGGCCCCTAGGGCAAATTTTTCTTCAAATTTTTCATAATTTCTCATATTTTAACCATATTTGAGATTTTCGGAGAAAAAATAATTTAAAACACATTCAAGTACTGGTTTATTTCCCAAAAACACATTTTTTTTTACTGAAAATTTATGATTTCTCATTTATTTCTCCGGAAATTTCTCTTTTTCCTATGACCTGAGGCTGCGGAGATATTCGGAGAAAAGTTAAAGATGAAAAGAAATGAGATATTCGTTAAAAAAACGTATTATTATTATTTTTTTCGGAAATTTCCCTTTTCCCTATCACCTGAGTGAACGGCTGCGGAGATATTCAGAGAAAAGTTATAGATGAAAAAAATGAGATTTTCGTTAAAAAAATTTATTACATTTTTTGATCCCTTATAATTCTGAGAAATAATGAATTTCCGAAATTTTTGCAAACGTCATTTTCCTTAAGGCGTAACACCACTGTAACGGCCTGCCACGAAGCGTTTTAGACAAATAATACTTGGGGTAATTATTAAGCATATATTGAAGTATATTGCAAAAAACTGTTATGGGAAAATATTACAAAATGACGACACTGCAGCAAATTCTTCCGAGGCATGTTGAACTTAAAGTGCTCTGCGGCACGCAGTATAACTTGTTCCAATTTTAATCTGGACAAAATAATTTTTTTTAATTAAATCTAGACGAATGTAGCTACTAAATCACGTAGGGGATTTTAGAAATATTGATTTTTGAGTAATTGCCGAGTATGTGACTGAAAATGTTCAATTTTTTTTTAAGACAGTTATTTGTTAATAAATATTGTTTAAATTAACTTATCGAAAATTCCCTACGTGGTTCAGTAGCTACACTCATGTAAACTTAATGAAACGAAATGCTTTTTTTTAGATTAAAATGGGCACAGTTATACTGCGTGCCGCAGAGGTTCGACATGCTTCGGAAGAATTGCTACAGTGTCGCCAGTTTGTAATATTTTCGGATAAAAATTTATAGCAATATACTTAAATATATGCTCAATAAAGACCGCAAGTATTATTTGTTTATCACATTTTCTTTCGCCAAAAAAAAATCTCAAAAAATACGCTTCCTGTAAGGCCGTTACAGTGGTGTTACCCCTTAAAGTCTTCATTTAATTTCCGAGATTTTCCCGTGATCATAATTAAAATGATGAAATATTCGGAAAAATTCGGAAAAATTTTCTGGAAAAAATCGGAGTTTTTCAGAAAAAAATTTGCACTAGGGGCGCGGGATCGTTCTCTGCGCACAGCGTTATTTTTATTAGTTATCATTATTATTTTAATTAGTTATCTTATAGTGTCGAAAAATTTATCGCGCACTCTGACCGCTTATTTTATTAGTTTGTACGTTAATTTAAATATAATAATAAATCTAAATTACAACTTATTTATCTTCTAAAAATTGTTTGTTATGCCAAATAAATTGTAATTCATAAAAGTAAGCGGAAATATATTTATATTCGTATTATTATATTCATTCCCATACACTTTCATCAAGCTATAAAGGATTATCATAATGTATCCGGCCGCGAATCGTAAGTCCCAGAAGGTGCACATTTTCTCCAAGCGATGAGATGGTCCCGTTGGTAGCGTTTCTGGCTTCGGTCCGCAGAGGCGCGGGATCGTTCAACGCTCTCAGTGCTTTTTTTTTAATTATTAATACTCTTAATTCTTATTTGATTCGTTATTTTTCTTAGTTATCATTATTATTTTAATTAGTTATCTTTTAGTGTCGAAAAATGTATCGCGCACTCTGACCGCTTATTTTATTAGTGTGTCCGTTAATTTAAATATAATAATAAAACTAAATTACAACTTATTTATCTTCTAAAAAATTGTTTGCGCTTTACTTACACCCGGCCCTATGCCAAATAAATTGTAATTCATAAAAGTAAGCGGAAATATATTTATATTCGTATTATTATATTCATTCTCATATGCATCAAGCGATAAAGCATTATCATAATGCTTTATCGCTTGATGAAAGTATATGAAAATAAATATAATAATACGAATATAAATATATTTCCGCTCATATATTTTCATGAAGCGATAAAAAATTATCATAATGCTTTATCGCTCGATGAAAGTATATGAGAATGAATATAATAGTACGAATATAAATACATTTCCGCTTACTTGTATGAATTACAATTTATTTGGCATGTGAGGTAAGCGCAAACAATTTTTTAGAAGATAAATAAGTTGTAATTTAGATTTATTATTATATTGAAATTAACGTACAAACTAATAAAATAAGCAGTCAGAGTGCGCGATAAATTTTTCGACACTAAAAGATAACGAATTAAAATAATAATGATAACTAATAAAAATAACTAATCAAATAAGAATTAATAGTAATAATAATTTTAAAAAAGCACTGAGCGCAGGGAACGATCCTGCGCCCGTAGTGCAATTTTTTTTCTCAAAAACTCCGATTTTTTCCGCAAAATTTTTCCAAATTTTTCTATGAATTGGAACAAATATGAAGGATTCGGAGTTTTGCGGACAATTACTTTTACGCAAACATCCGAGTTTCTCCGAATTTCTCCGAATTTTTTCGAATTTTTCGGAATTTTTCCGAATACTTCATCATTTTAATTATGATCACGGGAAAATCTCAGAAATTAAATGAAGACTTTAAGGGGTAACACCACTATAACGGCCTTACATGAAGCGTATTTTTTGATATTTTTTTTGGCGGAAGAAAGTGTGATAAACAATTTTTATCCGAAAATATTACAAAATGGCGACACTACAGCAATTCTTCCGAAGCATGCCGAACCTCTGCGGCACGCAGTATAACTGTGCTAATTTTAATCTAAAAAAAAGAATTTCGTTTTATTAAGTCTACATGAGTGTAGCTACTGAACCACGTAGGGGACTTTCGATGCGTTAATTTAAACAATATTTATTAACAAATAACTGTCTTAAAAAAAATTGAACATTTGCAGTCACATACTCGGCAATTACTCAAAAATCAATATTTCTAAAATCCCCTATGTGGTTCACTAGCTACACTCATCGAGATTTAATTTAAAAAAAATTATTTTGTCCAGATTTAAATTGGCACAAGTTATACTGCGTGCCGCAGAGCACCTTAAGTTCAACATGCCTCGGAAGAATTTGCTGCAGTATCGTCATTTTGTAATGTTTTCCTATAACATTTTTTTGCAGTATACTTCAATATATGCTTAATAATTACCCCAAGTATTATTTGTCTAAAACGCTTCGTGGCAGGCCGTTACAGTGGTGGTACGCCTGAAGGAAAATGACGTTTGCAAAAATTACGGAAATTCATTGTTTCTCAGAATTATGAGGGATCAAAAAATGTAATAAGTTTTTTTTACGAAAATCTCATTTTTTTCATCTATAACTTTTCTCCGAATATCTCCACAGCCGTTCACTCAATAGGAAAAAGAAAAAATTCCGGAAAAAAAATAATAAGTTTTTTAAAAAGAAAATCTCATTTTTTTCATCTTTAAATTTTCTCCGAATATCTCCGCAGCCGTTCACTCAGGTAATAGGGAAAAGGGAAATTTCCGAAAAAAAAAATAATAATAATACGTTTTTTTACGAAAATCTCATTTCTTTTCATCTTTAAATTTTCTCCGAATATCTCCGCAGTCTCAGGTCGTAGGAAAAAGAGAAATTTCCGGAGAAAAAAATGAGAAGTCATGAATTTTCAGTAAAAAAAATGTGTTTTTGGGAAATAGACCAGTACTTGAATCTGCTTTAAATCATTTTTTCTCCGAAAATCTCAAATATGACTAAAATATGAGAAATGATGAAAAATTTAGAGAAAAATTTGCCCTAGGGGCGCCTGCGGACCGAAGCCAGGAACGCTACCACCGGGACTATCTCATCGCTTGTAGAATATGTGCACTTTCTGGTACTTACGATTCGCGGCCGGATGGATGATTGGCTTGTTTTTGGGGATAATGCTTTGTCGCTTGATGAAAGTATGAGAATTAATATAATAATACGAATATAAATATATTTCCGCTTACTTTTATGAATCATAATTTATTTGGCATAAGGACGGGTGTGAGTAAAGCCTAAACAATTTTTCAGAAGATGAATAAGTTGTAATTTAGATTTATTATTATATTTAAATTAACGTATAAACTAACAAAATAAGCGATCAGAGTGCGCGATACATTTTATTGTACAGGGTGATCCAGAATAGGTGTATCAGCGGGAAATGCCGGGTTCGGCAGGTTACTCCGAAGATTTCTACCGAGCCGTTTTCTTTTTTTCGCCTCCGTCATCAAATGGGAAGCATTAGAAAATAGGCGTTCGATCTTCGAAATTAACGCTCGAATCCGCCATGTTGGACGATCAAAAAGGGCAGAAGAGTAGACGAAGCGCCACGAAGTCGTAGCCGACGTCAAGAAGGTTCTGCGAAACAGCAGCGTTTGACAAATGCCAGCGCGCATGATCTGACGTTTAGCGAAACATTCGCTACGTTGCCTGTCAACCTATTCGGCCCGAGAATCGTGACACACGATTTGACGTTTCACCTATCGTCTGCTATCGTTCAGCGTATTGCGTGCCAAAGCGTGAAGCGCGCCGCAATTAATGACATTTACGAATTTTGCAGCGATTATCCATCGAGAGCGCCTGTTCTTTTTGCTTCCTTAAGAAATAAAAATTAATAAAACCAAAGAAATGTCAATGATTATCGAATTTCGATAAACCGAACGATTTTTCTTGCGTATTGAAAAAAAATCAATACATAAGTTTTTATTAACAAACTCTCAATAACTTGACGCTACATTTTCGAGAATTGGATGTTTTCGGGATTCCATTTCTCATTCGACCACTCCGTTCAGTATCATAGTCGGATTGATCTCCAAAAATACATTTTTCTGTACGAATATCATCTCAAAGTGTGTTCGAGCTGGGTTAGGAAACATGAGGAGAAGCTTTCCATTTCCTCAGTAGGGGAGACGAAATCAGTCGGTTCCGGCAGACGAAAATCGATACGACGTTTTTTTGGGATTGAAAATAGATGAGAAGATCTTCTGCACCGCCTGAGATACAATTTTTCACGTACCGATACGGGTTGATTCTGGAAATCCCAAAGCGTTGCGAATCTGTTTGCGGTTTCTCTTAAGGGGTAACACCACTCGAGCGGCAGAAAATTAGGCCTAACTTTGACAATTTATTTTGGCAGCATGAAAAAAGGCAAGGATTTCTTATGAGAGGGTTTATGTAAGACATATTAAAGGATGTAAAAATTATTGTAATTTTCATACAAAATAGCGACGACAGAGCCCATCTTGAAAAACTTGTCTTTCAAAATGGGAGGCCGGAATACGCGAACCCTTTGCATGAATCGATTTGAATTTTGATCGCAGCTTCATAATTACATTCTCTATGGGATTAAATGTAAACTTTTTTTTATAAACAATTTATCGCTTATCTTTTGGGCAAAAAATCGATTTGTTTCTTTCCATGTCCGCCATTTTTTCAAAATTTGATCGAAAAATCCCTACGTCGTCCCATAGAGAATGTAATTGTGCAGATACTATCAACATTTCAAATCGATCCGTTGGAAAGGTGTTCGTGTACTCCGTTCTCCCAGTTTTAAAAAACATGTTTTTCAGGATGGGCTCTGCGCCGCCATTTTGCATGAAAATTATAATACATTTTTTTTATCCTTTAGTATGTGTTAAATAAACCCTCTAAAAAGAAATCCTATCCTTTTATCAAATTCCCAAAATAAATTGTCAAAGTTAGGCCTTATTTTCTGCCGCTAGAGTGGTGTTACCCCTTAAGAATATTAGAACACCAGCGTTATGTAAAGGGTCAACATTTGTGCTACTTTATAATGAAATATTATTTATTTATTCATTTCACTTGTCATCAGAGTAAATGGACAATTCATGCGGTGCACGAATCGTTGTCCGAATTGATTTCATCTCCTATCGCGATCGGGAACGAGATGAATTTATCTCGTTTCAATATCATCGGAAAGGAGATGAAATCAATGGTGAACTCGTCGTGATGGCTTCGAGTATGTCCTACGGACACTAGAAGAATCATTGACAGTATTGATTTCATCTCCATTCGCGATCGGGAACGAGATGAAATCATCTCTTTGCGATATTATCGGAATGGAGATGAAATCAACCGCGAACTCGTTGTGACGCTGTCGAGTATGTCCTATGGATAATGCACGAATCGTTGTCCGAATTGATTTCATCTTCTATCGCGATCGGGAACGAGATGAATTTATCTCGTTTCGATATAATCGGAAAGAAGATGAAATCAATGGCGAACTCGTCGTGACGTTGTCGAGTGTATCCTATGGATATTGCACGAATCACTGACAGAATTGATTTCATCTCCGTTCGCGATCGGGAACGGGATGAATTCATCTCTTTGTGATATTATCGGAATGGAGATGAAATCAACCGCGAACTCGGTGTGACGTTGTCGAGTATGTCCTATGGATAACGCACGAATCGTTGTCTGAATTGATTTCATCTCCTATCGCAATCGGGAACGAGATGAATTTATCATGTTTCAATGTCATCGGAAAGGAGATGAAATCAATTTCGAACTCGTCGTGACGGCTTCGAGTATGTTCTACGGACACTAGAAGAATCATTGACAGAATTTATTTCATCGCCGTTCGCGATCGGGAACGAGATGAAATCATCTCTTTGCGATATTATCAGAATGGAGATGAAATCAACCGCGAACTCGGTGTGACATTGTCGAGTATGTCCTATGGATAATGCACGAATCGTTGTCCGAATTGATTCCATCTTCTATCGCGATCGGGAACGAGATGAATTTATCTCGTTTCAATATAATCGGAAAGAAGATGAAATCAATGGCGAACTCGTCGTGACGTTGTCGAGTGTATCCTATGAATATTGCACGAATCACTGACAGAATTGATTTCATCTCCGTTCGCGATCGGGAACGGGATGAATTCATCTCGTTCCGATATAATCGGAAACGCGAGGAAATCAAAGGCAAACGAGTCGTGACGGCTTCGAGTATGTCCTACGGACACTAGAAGAATCATTGACAGAATTGATTTCATCTTCGTTCGCGATCGGGAACGAGATGAAATCATCTCTTTGCGATATTATCGGAATAGAGATGAAATCAACCGCGAACTCGGTGTGACGTTGTCGAGTATGTCCTATGGATAACGCACGAATCGTTGTCTGAATTGATTTCATCTCCTATCGCAATCGGGAACGAGATGAATTTATCATGTTTCAATGTCATCGGAAAGGAGATGAAATCAATTTCGAACTCGTCGTGACGGCTTCGAGTATGTTCTACGGACACTAGAAGAATCATTGACAGAATTGATTTCATCGCCGTTCGCGATCGGGAACGAGATGAAATCATCTCTTTGCGATATTATCGGAATGGAGATGAAATCAACCGCGAACTCGGTGTGACATTGTGGAGTATGTCCTATGGATAATGCACGAATCGTTGTCCGAATTGATTTCATCTCCTATCGCAATCGGGAGCGAGATGAATTTATCTTGTTTCAAAATCATCGGAAAGGAGATGTAATCAATGGCGGACTCGTCGTGACGGCTTCGAGTATGTCCTACGGCCACTAGAAGAATCATTGACAGAATTTATTTCATCTCCTATCGCGATCGGGAACGAGATGAAATTATCTCTTTGCGATATTATCGGAATGGAGATGAAATCAACCGCGAACTCGTGACTTTGTCGAGTATCTCCTATGGATAATGCACGAATCGTTGTCCGAATTGATTTCATCTCCTATCGCGATCGGGAACGAGATGAATTTATCTCGTTTCAATATAATCGGAAAGGAGATGAAATCAATGGCGAACTCGTCGTGACGGCTTCGAGTATGTTCTACGGACACTAGAATAATCATTGACAGAATTGATTTCATTTCCGTTCGCGATTGGGAACGAGATGAAATCATCTCTTTGCGATATTATCGGAATATACATGAAATCAACCGCGAACTCGATGCGACCTTATCGAGTATGTCGTATGGATAATGCACGAATTGTTGTCTGACTTGATTTCATCTCCTATCGCGATCAGAAACGAGATGAATTTGTCTCGTTTCAATATCATCGGAAAGGAGATGAAATCAATGGCGAACTCGTCGTGACGGCTTCGAGTATGTCCTACGGACACTAGAAGAATCATTGACAGAATTGATTTCATCTCCTTTCGTGATCGGGAACGAGATGAAATCATCTCTTTGCGATATAATCGGAAACGAGATGAAATTAAAGGCAAACTCGTCGTGACGTTGTCGAGTGTATCCTATGGATATTGCACGAGTCACTGACAGAATTGATTTCATCTCCGTTCCCGATCGGGAACGAGACGAATTCATCTCGTTTCGATATAATCGGAAACGATATGAAACCAAAGGCAAACTCGTCGTGACGGCTTCGAGTATGTCCTACGGACACTAGAAGAATCATTGACAGAATTTATTTCATCTCCGTTCGCGATCGGGAACGAGGTGAAATCATCTCTTTCCGATATTATCGGAATGGAGATGAAATCAACCGCGAACTGGGTGTGACGTTGTCGAGTATGTCCTATGGATAATGCACGAATCGTTGTCCGAATTGATTTCATCTCCTATCACAATCGGGAGCGAGATGAATTTATCTTGTTTCAAAATGATCGGAAAGGAGATGAAATCAATGGCGGACTCGTCGTGACGGCTTCGAGTATGTCCTACGGCCACTAGAACAATCATTGACAGAATTGATTTCATCTCCTATCGCGATCGGGAACGAGATGAAATTATCTCTTTGCGATATTATCGGAATGGAGATGAAATCAACCGCGAACTCGTTGTGACTTTGTCGAGTATCTCCTATGGATAATGCACGAATCGTTGTCCGAATTGATTTCATCTCCTATCGCGATCGGGAACGAGATGAATTTATCTCGTTTCAATATAATCGGAAAGGAGATGAAATCAATGGCGAACTCGTCGTGACGGCTTCGAGTATGTTCTACGGACACTAGAAGAATCATTGACAGAATTGATTTCATCTCCGTTCGCGATTGGGAACGAGATGAAATCATCTCTTTGCGATATTATCGGAATGGACATGAAATCATCCGCGAACTCGATGCGACCTTATCGAGTATGTCGTATGGATAATGCACGAATTGTTGTCTGACTTGATTTCATCTCCTATCGCGATCAGAAACGAGATGAATTTGTCTCGTTTCAATATCATCGGAAAGGAGATGAAATCAATGGCGAACTCGTCGTGACGGCTTCGAGTATGTCCTACGGACACTAGAATAATCATTGACAGAATTGATTTCATCTCCTTTCGTGATCGGGAACGAGATGAAATCATCTCTTTGCGATATAATCGGAAACGAGATGAAATTAAAGGCAAACTCGTCGTGACGTTGTCGAGTGTATCCTATGGATATTGCACGAGTCACTGACAGAATTGATTTCATCTCCGTTCCCGATCGGGAACGAGACGAATTCATCTCGTTTCGATATAATCGGAAACGATATGAAACCAAAGGCAAACTCGTCGTGACGGCTTCGAGTATGTCCTACGGACACTAGAAGAATCATTGACAGAATTTATTTCATCTCCGTTCGCGATCGGGAACGAGGTGAAATCATCTCTTTCCGATATTATCGGAATGGAGATGAAATCAACCGCGAACTGGGTGTGACGTTGTCGAGTATGTCCTATGGATAATGCACGAATCGTTGTCCGAATTGATTTCATCTCCTATCACAATCGGGAGCGAGATGAATTTATCTTGTTTCAAAATGATCGGAAAGGAGATGAAATCAATGGCGGACTCGTCGTGACGGCTTCGAGTATGTCCTACGGCCACTAGAAGAATCATTGACAGAATTGATTTCATCTCCTATCGCGATCGGGAACGAGATGAAATTATCTCTTTGCGATATTATCGGAATGGAGATGAAATCAACCGCGAACTCGTTGTGACTTTGTCGAGTATCTCCTATGGATAATGCACGAATCGTTGTCCGAATTGATTTCATCTCCTATCGCGATCGGGAACGAGATGAATTTATCTCGTATCAATATAATCGGAAAGGAGATGAAATCAATGGCGAACTCGTCGTGACGGCTTCGAGTATGTTCTACGGACACTAGAAGAATCATTGACAGAATTGATTTCATCTCCGTTCGCGATTGGGAACGAGATGAAATCATCTCTTTGCGATATTATCGGAATGGACATGAAATCATCCGCGAACTCGATGCGACCTTATCGAGTATGTCGTATGGATAATGCACGAATCGTTGTCCGAATTGATTCCATCTCCTATCGCAATCGGGAACGAGATGAATTTATCTTGTTTCAATATCATCAGAAAGGAGATGAAATCAATGGCAAACTCGTCGTGACGGCTTCGAGTGAGTCCTACTGACACTAGAAGAACCATTGACAGAATAGATTTCATCTCCGTTCGCGATCGGGAACGAGATGAAATCATCTCTTTGCGATATTATCGGAATGGAGATGAAATCAACCGCGAAGTCGTTGTGACGTTGTCGAGTATCTTCTATGGATAATGCACGAATCGTTGTCAGAATTGATTTCATCTCCTATCGAGATCGGGAACGAGATGAATTTATCTCGTTTCAATATCATCGGAAAGGAGATGAAATCAATGGCGAAGTCGTCGTGACGGCTTCGAGTATGTCCTACGGACAGTAGAAGAATCATTGACAGAATTGATTTCATCTCCTTTCGCGATCGGGAACGAGATGAAATCATCTCTTTGCGATATAATCGAAAACGAGATAAAATCAAAGGCAAACTCGTCGTGACAGCTTCGAGTATGTCCTACGGACACTAGAAGAATCATTGACAGAATTGATTTCATCTCCGTTCGCGATCGGGAACAAGGAACCCTTTACATAACGCTGGTGTTCTAATATTCTTAAGGGGTAACACCACTCTAGCGGCAGAAAATAAGGCCTAACTTTGACAATTTATTGTGGGAATTTGATAAAAGGAAAGGATTTCTTTATAGAGGGTTTATTTAACACATACTAAAGGATAAAAAGAATGTATTATAATTTTCATGCAAAATGGCGGCGACAGAGCCCATCCTGAAAAACATGTTTTTTAAAACTGGGAGAACGGAGTACACGAACACCTTTCCAACGGATCGATTTGAAATGTTGATAGTATCTTCACAATTACATTCTCTATGGGACGACGTAGGGATTTTTCGATCAAATTTAAAAAAAATGGCGGACATTGAATGAAATAAATCGATTTTTTGCCCAAAAGATAAGCGATAAATTGTTTATAAAAAAAAGTTTACATTTAATTTAAAAAAACGGCTACGTATGCCCATAGAGAATGTAATTATGAAGCTGCGATCAAAATTCAAATCGATTCATGCAAAGGGTTCGCGCATTCCCGCCTCCCATTTTGAAAAACAAGTTTTTCAAGATGGGCTCTGTCATCGCTATTTTGTATGAAAATTACAATAATTTTTACATCCTTTAATGTGTCTTACATAAACCCTCTCATAAGAAATCCTATGCCTTTTTTCATGCTGCCAAAATAAATTGTCAAAGTTAGGCCTAATTTTCTGCCGCTCGAGTGGTGTTACCCCTTAAGAGAAACCGCAAACAGAGTCGCAACGCTTTGGGATTTCCAGAATCAACCCGTATCGGTAC
>OX101784.1:6285847-6398347 GCA_944452715.1 Ophion slaviceki | reverse complement strand
TAATGTGTATTGGATAAGTTCTCCATTACAAATGAGAAAAGTAACGTGCAATGAATGCATGTGCCATTACAAATTTCAAAAAGTAATGTGTAATGGTTGCATGATCCATTACAAAGTTTAAAAAGTAGTGTGTAATGGTTGCATGTTCGATTACAAATTACAATTGATAAAAAGTAATCTGTAGTGGAGAATATTCCATTACACATAACAAAATTGCCGTGCTTGCATTAGAAATTTGCACATTTGCTAAAAGTTGCTGTCTTATTATTTAATTTCGCTCACTAAAAGTTCTTTCAAGACTAATTCATTTTTTTTTTATTGAAACTCAATAATGCAGACGAAAAACGTTCAAATTAGAAGTTCGCACATTACTTTCAACTTGCTGTTTTACACAGACAAAGCTATCTGCATGAAAAAGTCGATACTTTTAAAGACATGGACGAAGTTGCAAGCAAAAGCTGGTTACAAATAATGAAAAAAAACTGCATATTGAAATTGATCTGATATGATATATTGTCTCGCATGATTTTTCGAAGTTTTGAGATATATAAGAATTTTTCGAGCATTAACATTGAAAACTGGAAAACAAATTCTTTTTATCACAAAGCTTCCTCTTTAAAAAAGCAAAAATTATGTGTAATGAATGCGTGCCTCATTGAGCATTGAAAAAGTAATATACCATGAATAAATGCAAAGAGCAACTACTATTATTATTATCAATTGATAATGGATATCGATTATAAAAGCAACGTGTAACAGATTACGCGTTGCAAACTTATAAAACTCCACTTCAAATTCAAATAGATCGAAATTGTTTGGTCTACTGAACAATCCATTCAAGGAGTTATAAATTTCAAACGATATATATAGTTATCTGACATAATAAAATAGGTATATCATGCAGAAACTATATAAAGCGACATGTTTTGTTTCAGTAACTTGTATTCATTTTTGTTATATGACTTATATTATTATTTACATCTTTTATTATTAGCTAGGTTACGTATATTTTGTTAGAATGCTTATAATTGTGTTAAGTATAATTTCTTCCGCCTATTCTGCGGATTCGTGAGATACATGAAACATCATCTTAGCCACTTTTTTCTCTTTTTCTCTCGATCTTTTTCTCGCTTCTGTCGTTATAATTGTAACACGAGGTTTTTTTAACGGCCATATTTATTTTTCTAATGCATAAAACTCAATTTTGACCCCGGATTCTGAAAGAGTGCACATAAAAGTATGGGAGATCATGACTTTGTATTGAGAAGTAATTTTTTTGATGATACAAATCTGGCTTGTATAAACCTTTTTTTTGTGTTGTCGAGTTTTATGCAGAAGAAAAACGAATTTACTTAAAACAAATTGCAATTAGCGAAATAAAATAATGAGATAGCAATGTGCCAATTTCTAATGTGAGCACCGCAATTTTTCTATTTGTGATGGAATATTCTCCGCTACGAATTACCTTATTGTAATTGTATTTTGTAATGAAGCACTCATTAATCATACATTACTTTTTCAATTTGTAATGGAACATGCGTCCATTACACATTACCTTTTGAAATTTGTAATGGATCATGCAACCATTACACATTACTTTTTGTAATTTGTAACGGAACATGCATTTATTGCACATTACTTTTCTTATTTGTAATGGAACACACATCCATTACACATTACTTTTGTCATTTGTAATGGAACACACATCCATTACACATTACTTTTGTCATTTGTAATGGAACATATGTCCATTACACATTAATTTTGTAATTTGTAATGTATACAGTAATGCACTATCAAAATAATGCATTATTCACAACTCTGTGCCAAACAACGATAAGGGATGAGTAGAGAAAAGATACCACTGCTCGATTCTTGTGTGGTGGAGGTTGAATCAAAAAGATGTTTCGTGTGTCACAAGCTTTTGGCTACTTCTCATATTCGTCTTGATGTGTAGGAGAACTCGCCAGTATTTCAAAAACAGACATTGGACAACAATGAATGGGCGAGGGATGAGAAATCACAGGGCTCGACTGTTCAATGGAACACCGTCCAGAAAAATGTAATTGTCGATTTCTGAACCATTAGGCTACTTCTTCCATGTGTTTTTATGTGTACTGAAACTCTGTAGTACGCTGAGTAAATCATTAGACAACAACCAGTCATCAAGGGATGAGAGGTCAGGCTGCTGCAACCTCGTATGGTACATTTTCGATCAAAGATACTATTTCGCGCGTCCGAAATGTATGGCTCATTCTGACATTAGTTTACCGTGTGATAAAAGTCGCGAGTAGTAGAAAAAAAAGTATTAGTCTCTATAAATCGGTAGAGAGGGAGATGGATGGAAGAGCAAATGCTGTAATATAAATCTCGTAGCAAAAAAAAAATCGCGTGTGTCCGAATATGCTGGCCACTTTTTACATCCGTTTGTATGCGTACTGGAACTCTCGGAGAATTCATAAAAAATACTGGACAACAATAAATGGCCCAGGCATAAAAGGTGGGAATTCTCGATTGTTTCATGGTACTGATTTAATGAAAAATCTGTTTTCCCGTGTCTGAAGCTTCTAGTTACTTCTCACATATGGTTTTATATGTAGGAAAACTTTCTCGTACTGTAAAAAACATATTAGACGACAATAAGTATTCAACTTCCATGAAAAAAAAACACTCCGCTCCTCTCAAGCTTATAACAACTTCTCGGCCATCTTCCTGTGTGTACGGTAACTCTCTATTACTGTAAAGACGTGCTAGACAACGACAAGTCATCAAGGGAGAAGGGTACCACTGTGCGCTTGTTGTGTGGTGGGGCTTGAATAAAAAAAGTCGTTGCGTGTCTCCCAAGCTTTCAGCTACTTGTCACATATGTCTTTATGTGTAGGAGAGGTAGCCAGGAGTTCAAAAACAAATATTGGTCAACAATGAATCGGCAAGGGATGAGAAATCGATCTGCTCGACTGTTCTATGGAGCACTTTTCAGAAAAAAATCATTCTCGATTACTGAAGCGTCTGGCTACTTCTTCCATGTGTCTTTATGTGTTCTGAAACTCTCTAGTATGCTAAATAAATCATTAGAACAGAACCAGTCGTCAATTAATGAGAGGTTAGACTGGTGTTCCGTCATGTGATACACTTCCGATCAAAAACATTGTTTCCTGCGTCCGAAGTGTTTGGCTCCTTCTAAAATCTGTTGTTTCCTATTCGAAAATTCTCTGGCGCATGAAAAAAATTTTGGTCCCTATAAATCACGAGGAAAAGGGAGATAGAACAAGAATCGAGTGTTGTTGCGTACAGGTTTAAGGGGTTACCGCCACTTGCGATTTTGAAAAAATCGATTTTTTTTATTGCGTTTTTTTGAAGTATAAGTATCTATGAGCCTGAAGTTTGCATCGTTGGATTCCAACGAAAATTTTTGAATTTTTTTTTATTTTTAATTAATTTTTTTCGGGTACATTATGACTCCAGAATATCTGTACAGGCTGTACAAAACGTTTAAAAAAATTTGGGGTCCCAGAATCCACCCTTATTGAGGGGTTGAAAGTGAAAAAAACTTATATCTCAGGTGATAATGACATTCCCAGTTTTTTTTATTTACGCCATCAGTTTTGGGCGTCTGCGAAAAGCCACAAAAAAATTAGCAACGATTTCCAACTTCCGGAACCCACCCATAGGGGGGAGTGAAAGTCGAAGGAAAATCGTATTTCCGTTGGTAAAGAATTTCTCAGTTTTTTATTTGCGCTGATTGTTCCTAGTACCTAAAGAGACCCACAAAAAAATTGGGAACGATTTTTAACTAACGGAACCCGCCCTTATCGGGGGTGGGTGAGGGGGTGAAGTTCGAATAAAAATTGTATTTCCGGCGAAAAAGGGATTCCCAGTTTTTTTATTTGCGCCGATCGTTTCTAGTACCTAACTAAAGCCAAAAAAAAATTGGCAACGATTTCCAGCTTCCGGAACCCACCCTTATGGGGGAGTGAAAGTCGAATAAAAAGCGTATTTCCGCTGATAAAGGATTTCTTAGTTTTTTATTTGCGCTGATTGTTCCTAGTACCTAAAGAAACCGACAAAAAAATTGGGAACGATTTTCATCTTTTGGAACCCGCCCTTATCGGGGGTGGGAGAGGGAGTGAAATTCGATTAAAAAATGTATTTCCGGCGATAAAGGGATTCCCAGTTTTTTTATTTGCGCCGATTGTTCCTAGTACCTAACGAAAGCCACAAAAAAATTGGCAACGATTTCTAGCTTCCGGAACCCGCCCTTATCGGGGGTGGGAGAGGGGGTCAAATTCGAATAAAAATTGCATTTTCGGCGATAAAGGGATTCCCAGTTTTTTATTTGCGCCGATCGTTCCTAGTACCTAACGGAAGCCACGGACGCACGAAATAATTTTTTTGATCGGAAGTATTTATTGAAATGATTTGGAGTGATTATGGAAATACATTCGATTTTATGGCAATTTTCGTGTCCAAGTGCCGCAGCGACTCGATAATAGTGTGCGGTTTTACGTGCGCACATTTTATTTTAACCGGCCCCGTTATTCGGGGATATCTTTACATTCATAACGATGATCGGCATTTGTTTCTCGATGGGCTCGTCGCGAGCAATCATTCTCGGCGTAACCATTATGGCCGAGGAAAGGCGTGTTAGAATGCACGCGGTAATAGCGCGATCGAATGCAAATTATTCGATGTGCGAGCGCCTGTATCGCGAAGAATACGGCGACCCGACTCCTTCGCGGCAAAGTTTTCGACGGTACGTATATATTACGGGATCCAAAACGTGTAACTTTGTGGATCTCGACTACATTGAGTTTCGGGGCTGACTACATTGAGTGAGTCGGGAATGAGTACATTGAGTGAGAATCTTTCTGCAAAAGACTTGCAGAGACCATCGCAGAGCACGGCACGTTGAAAGCTCCGCGGAGACCGCGCGTGAAGCCAGTCACCGACGAAGTCCGGGCACCCGTACTCGAGGCCATCGAGGAAAACCCCGTGCAGAGTGCAAGAGGCCTCGCTCGTGCATTAGGTGCGTACAATGACAAAAACTTGTACAGTAGCTTCCCCACTTTCCCCAAGCGAAATTTGCATTTTTTTTTCTTTATAATTCTTGAAAGTGCCCATATTAAAAGACATTTTGGTGAAATTTTTATTCACAAGTTCGAAAATTGACGGTGTTAGAGTCACTTTAGTGGAATCAGTTAGCGCGACCGGTTACTGCCCTCAGTCCCTACAGGTGTGGCATCGTTCACAATAGATAAAGCGCAGGCTCTTATTATTTTGTGAAATATAATGAAGACGAAGAAACGTCTAATCGCCAATCGCGCGTCGCTAGATACTTTAATGTTAGTATCAATATTCTAGAAAAAAAAATATAACTTTGTATAAAAAAAAACGGAACGAAAACTTTTCATATAAGCACTTCTTTCGACCTTCTTCCAGCGAATACTCGAAAACTTATCGACCGATTTTCAACTCTTTTTTGAAATTTTTGTAATCGCGGTGACTACGGTTGCACGTAGCCGATTTTGTACATTTTGATAATTACTATTTTTAAAGACTACTTCAATACAAAAACGTAGGGGCGCGCGGGTACTCGATTTGATCGGGTACCCGACGGGTTACGTTTTTGCATTACCCGTCACTATCGGGTATCCGAATTCGGTTATCGGGTACTTTTAAATTTTGGGTACTCGTAAACATCGAGTACTCTTAAACTTCGGGTGTTCGTGAACGACTCTAAGATCCGTATCTATTATTTATATTTATATTTATTTTTTATCTAGGCGTATCGATCAAATAATAGGAGAAAACGAAAAATCGAAGGCGATAAAACGAATAAATGATTATACTGTAAACATCTTTTTTCGTCTCACTGTTCCATTCTGCGTGCGTGCGTGAGTGCGTGGGTGCATGCGCGCGCGCGTGTGTGTATGTGTGTGTGTGTGTGTGTGTGTGTGTGTGTGTGTGTGTGTGTGTGTGTGTGTGTGTGTGTGTGTGTGTGTGTGTGTGTGTGTGTGTGTGTGTGTGTGTGTGTGTGTGTGTGTGTGTGCGTGTGTTTGTGTTTGTGTGTTACGGCGGAGTGAAAAACGGCCAATTTTGGCGTTTGCCATGTTGCGAGGAATGTTGCCAGGAAAGTTGCGTTTTGCCATCACTACAAAGTGGGCGAAGGGAAAAAATGTACAATCAATATTTTCCCTTCCGGCAAACGCCTTAAAGTTTTGAATTTTCAACCTGGGTTTTAAATGGAGAAAAAATCCCCAACGGACCAAGATTCAACGCCCTGCGTTTATTCGAAGCGAGAAAAATGTAGCTTCCATTTGACGTTTAAAAATTGAAAATATCTTGATTAGTTTCGGAGACATAAGCGTTTGAAGAACAAGTTTTTTCTGGGAAAAAATTAAAAAGGGACCAAAAATTAAATTCAGAAGAATGAGTCGACGAAATTACCAGTTAGCACTACACAGAAGTAATAACAATTCGACGAAGAATCTTGCCTTTATTCAGTATTTCGGCAGTGAAATATCGCGATATTTCCTGAAATGCGAGTGTCGTAAAAGAGGTTTGCCGGAAAAAATTGTAAATATACACATAACAAAAGTACTAAAATTATTAAATCAATTATTTGTATTTCTTATGAATTCCAACCTATCGGTGAAGGGTAGAGCTGGGGTCTATTTTGTCCGTTTTGGTACGTTTTCGTGGTGATATCTACTATGAAACGAAATTTGAAATTATGTTTCGGCAACAAAGCTTATCGAGTACCCGATATAATACGAGTGCCAGTGCAGCCAGATCGCGCGTAAAAGTTACCCCCTCTCTAGGCTCTTACGCGCCCATCATACAATCATAGTAGCGCGTGTCCGCGAGCGAGCGACGCTCGGACATCTTCGGCAAGAGCCGTGCGGGGTCGAAGTTTCCCGACTGCGCCTTCGGCAGTTACACCAACACATGGACGCTGAGCACGTTTATGTGCGGCCAAGCCGAAACGAAGGCTGCGAGGGAAAAAGCAACGCCCGACGACACGCGCGAGGCTTTTAGATGATTTCAATGCTTATTTAGCTCTTGATTCTCTGCGTTATTAATGTATACAATAAAATGTATCGCGCACTCTGATCGCTTATTTTGTTAGTTTATACGTTAATTTAAATATAATAATAAATCTAAATTACAACTTATTCATCTTCTGAAAAATTGTTTAGGCTTTACGCACACCCGTCCTTATGCCAAATAAATTATGATTCATAAAAGTAAGCGGAAATATATTTATATTCGTATTATTATATTAATTCTCATACTTTCATCAAGCGACAAAGCATTATCCCCAAAAACAAGCCAATCATCCATCCGGCCGCGAATCGTAAGTACCAGAAAGTGCACATATTCTACAAGCGATGAGATGGTCCCGGTGGTAGCGTTCCTGGCTTCGGTCCGCAGGCGCCCATAGGGCAAATTTTTCTCTAAATTTTTCATAATTTCTCATATTTTAGTCATATTTGAGATTTTCGGAGAAAAAATGATTTAAAGCAGATTCAAGTACTGGTCTATTTCCCAAAAACACATTTTTTTTACTGAAAATTCATGACTTCTCATTTTTTTCTCCGGAAATATCTCTTTTTCCTATGACCTGAGACTGCGGAGATATTCGGAGAAAATTTAAAGATGAAAAGAAATGAGATTTTCGTAAAAAAACGTATTATTATTATTTTTTTTTTTTCGGAAATTTCCCTTTTCCCTATTACCTGAGTGAACGGCTGCGGAGATATTCGGAGAAAATTTAAAGATGAAAAAAATGAGATTTTCTTTTTAAAAAACTTATTATTTTTTTTCCGGAATTTTTTCTTTTTCCTATTGAGTGAACGGCTGTGGAGATATTCGGAGAAAAGTTATAGATGAAAAAAATGAGATTTTCGTAAAAAAAACTTATTACATTTTTTGATCCCTCATAATTCTGAGAAACAATGAATTTCCGTAATTTTTGCAAACGTCATTTTCCTTCAGGCGTACCACCACTGTAACGGCCTGCCACGAAGCGTTTTAGACAAATAATACTTGGGGTAATTATTAAGCATACATTGAAGTATACTGCAAAAAAATGTTATGGGAAAACATTACAAAATGACGATACTGCAGCAAATTTTTCCGAGGCATGTTGAACTTAAGGTGCTCTGCGGCACGCAGTATAACTTGTGCCAATTTAAATCTGGACAAAATAATTTTTTTTTAATTAAATCTCGATGAGTGTAGCTAGTGAACCACATAGGGGATTTTAGAAATATTGATTTTTGAGTAATTGCCGAGTATGTGACTGAAAATGTTCAATTTTTTTTAAAGACAGTTATTTGTTAATAAATATTGTTTAAATTAACTTATCGAAAATCCCCTACGTGGTTCAGTAGCTACACTCATGTAGACTTAATAAAACGAAATTCTTTTTTTAGATTAAAATTGGCACAGTTATACTGCGTGCCGCAGAGGTTCGACATGCTTCGGAAGAATTGCTGTAGTGTCGCCATTTTGTAATATTTTCGGATAAAAATTGTTTATCACACTTTCTTCCGCCAAAAAAAATATCAAAAAATACGCTTCATGTAAGGCCGTTATAGTGGTGTTACCCCTTAAAGTCTTCATTTAATTTCTGAGATTTTCCCGTGATCATAATTAAAATGATGAAGTATTCGGAAAAATTCCGAAAAATTCGAAAAAATTCGGAGAAATTCGGAGAAACTCGGATGTTTGCGTAAAAGTAATTGTCCGCAAAACTCCGAATCCTTCATATTTGTTCCAATTCATAGAAAAATTTGGAAAAATTTTGCGGAAAAAATCGGAGTTTTTGAGAAAAAAAAATTGCACTACGGGCGCAGGATCGTTCCCTGCGCTCAGTGCTTTTTTTTAAATTATTATTACTATTAATTCTTATTTGATTAGTTATTTTTATTAGTTATCATTATTATTTTAATTAGTTATCTTTTAGTGTCGAAAAATTTATCGCGCACTCTGACTGCTTATTTTATTAGTTTGTACGTTAATTTCAATATAATAATAAATCTAAATTACAACTTATTTATCTTCTAAAAAATTGTTTGCGCTTATCTCACATGCCAAATAAATTGTAATTCATACAAGTAAGCGGATATGTATTTATATTCGTACTATTATATTCATTCTCATATACTTTCATCGAGCGATAAAGCATTATGATAATTTTTTATCGCTTCATGAAAATATATGAGCGCAAATATATTTATATTCGTATTATTATATTTATTTTCATATACTTTCATCAAGCGATAAAGCATTATGATAATGCTTTATCGCTTGATGCATATGAGAATGAATATAATAATACGAATATAAATATATTTCCGCTTACTTTTATGAATTACAATTTATTTGGCATAGGGCCGGGTGTAAGTAAAGCGCAAACAATTTTTTAGAAGATAAATAAGTTGTAATTTAGTTTTATTATTATATTTAAATTAACGTACACACTAATAAAATAAGCGGTCAGAGTGCGCGATACATTTTTCGACACTAAAAGATAACTAATTAAAATAATTATGATAACTAGAAAAATAACGAATCAAATAAGAATTAATAGTATTAATAATTTAAAAAAAAGCACTGAGAGCGGTGAACGATCCCGCGCCTCTGCGGACCGAAGCCAGAAACGCTACCAACGGGACCATCTCATCGCTTGGAGAAAATGTGCACCTTCTGGGACTTACGATTCGCGGCCGGATACATTATGATAATCCTTTATAGCTTGATGAAAGTATATGGGAATGAATATAATAATACGAATATAAATATATTTCCGCTTACTTTTATGAATTACAATTTATTTGGCATAGGGACGGGTGTGAGTAAAGGGCAAACAATTTTTAGAAGATAAATAAGTTGTAATTTAGATTTATTATTATATTTAAATTAACGTACAAACTAATAAAATAAGCGGTCAGAGTGCGCGATAAATTTTTCGACACTATAAGATAACTAATTAAAATAATAATGATAACTAATAAAAATAACGCTGTGCGCAGAGAACGATCCCGCGCCCCTAGTGCACATTTTTTTCTGAAAAACTCTGATTTTTTCCGGAAAATTTTTCCGAATTTTTCCGAATATTTCATCATTTTAATTATGATCACGGGAAAATCTCGGAAATTAAATGAAGACTTTAAGGGGTAACACCACTGTAACGGCCTTACAGGAAGCGTATTTTTTGAGATTTTTTTTTGGCGAAAGAAAATGTGATAAACAAATAATACTTGCGGTCTTTATTGAGCATATATTTAAGTATATTGCTATAAATTTTTATCCGAAAACATTAAAAACTGGCGACACTGTAGCAATTCTTCCGAAGCATGTCGAACCTCTGCGGCACGCAGTATAACTGTGCCCATTTTAATCTAAAAAAAAGCATTTCGTTTCATTAAGTCTACATGAGTGTAGCTACTGAACCACGTAGGGAATTTTCGATAAGTTAATTTAAACAATATTTATTAACAAATAACTGTCTTCAAAAAAAATTGAACATTTTCAGTCACATACTCGGCAATTACTCAAAAATCAATATTTCTAAAATCCCCTACGTGATTTAGTAGCTACATTCGTCTAGATTTAATTTAAAAAAATTATTTTGTCCAGATTAAAATTGGAACAAGTTATACTGCGTGCCGCAGAGCACCTTAAGTTCAACATGCCTCGGAAGAATTTGCTGCAGTGTCGTCATTTTGTAATATTTTCCCATAACAGTTTTTTGCAATATACTTCAATATATGCTTAATAATTACCCCAAGTATTATTTGTCTAAAACGCTTCGTGGCAGGCCGTTACAGTGGTGTTACGCCTTAAGGAAAATGACGTTTGCAAAAATTTCGGAAATTCATTATTTCTCAGAATTATAAGGGATCAAAAAATGTAATAAATTTTTTTTACGAAAATCTCATTTTTTTCATCTATAACTTTTCTCCGAATATCTCCGCAGCCGTTCACTCAGGTGATAGGGAAAAGGGAAATTTCCGAAAACAATAATAATAATACGTTTTTTTAACGAATATCTCATTTCTTTTCATCTTTAACTTTTCTCCGAATATCTCCGCAGCCTCAGGTCATAGGAAAAAGAGAAATTTCCGGAGAAATAAATGAGAAATCATGAATTTTCAGTAAAAAAAAATGTGTTTTTGGGAAATAAACCAGTACTTGAATGTGTTTTAAATTATTTTTTCTCCGAAAATCTCAAATATGGTTAAAATATGAGAAATTATGAAAAATTTGAAGAAAAATTTGCCCTAGGGGCCCTTGCGAACCGAAGCCAGGAACGCTACCAACGGGACCATCTCATCGCTTGTAGAATTTGTGCACTTTCTGGTACTTACGATTCGCGGCCGGATGGATGATTGGCTTGTTTTTGGGAATAATGCTTTATCGCTTGATGAAAGTATGAGAATTAATATAATAATACGAATATAAATATATTTTCGCTTACTTTTATGAATTATAATTTATTTGGCATAAGGACGGGTGTGAGTAAAGCGTAAACAATTTTTTAGAAGATAAATTAGTTGTAATTTAGATTTATTATTATATTCAAATTAACGTATAATCTACAAAAATAAGCGATCAGAGTGCGCGATACATTTTTTGTATACCTTAATAACGCAGAGAATCAAAAGCTAAATAAGCATTGAAATCATCTAAAAGCCTCACGCGTGCCGTCGGGTGACGTCACGCGCGAGTCGTGCTAAGATTGCTTTTTCCCTCGGAGCCTTCATTTCGGCTTGGCCGCACATGAACGTGCTCAGCTTCCATGTGTTGGTGTAGCGGCCGAAGGCATGGTCGGGAAACTTCGACCCCGCTCAGCTCTTGCCGAAGATGTCCGAGCGTCGCTCGCTCACGGACATGCGCTACTATCATTGTGTGATGGGCGCGTAAGAGACTAGAGAGGGGGTAACTTTTACGCGCGATCTGGCTGCACTGATGAGTGCTCGAAAAACTCGGGTAGTCGATAAAGTTCGAGCATGCCCGTCCGATCACGGGTCCCCGAAAAAATTCGGGTACTCAATCCGAATAATAGTCTAATTATCCTACCTGACTAGACCAATTCTGCTACCCGCACACTCCTACAAAAAGGGTCTTGAAAATAGACGAAAAATTCGAAACCGTCGGCGTTCTGTAAAAAAACAAACGGGAATTGAAAAAAAAACGGCTACGCATAAGGATAGCTACTTTTGTATAGGTATTGATAAATTGTTGACTTTTCATTTACAGATAATCTTTCATAAAGACATCGATGATACAATGACGAGAAATTTGTTTTTCACCGTCATGTCAAAGCATACATCTCGATCAACTTTAAAGATTTTTTAATTTAAATTGGTATAATACTGGATGAATATATACTTCATATTTATGAAAAAAAATCGTAATTGACGACAAAGCACCCAGTACGAACCGAAATTAAAGGGGCGGAGGGGAGTTCAGGTCACGCGTTACGGTTCTGTTTCTTGGGGGTGGGGGCAAGATTTGGGAAATTCAACGTTACGTAATTTATGTACGCTCCGTAATGAGGGAGAGAGAGACCTGCGATTAAAATAAGAGAGAATACGAGTGAATCAAAGAGAGATCGAGAGATAAAGAGAGAGAGATCGAGAGAGAATGTGAGGGAGAGTGAGATAGGATACGAGAGAATCGGATAGAATCTGATAGGGAGATCGAGAGAGAATGACAGAGAGCCAAATTCAAGTGTTTGAACAAAAAAAATTGTTTCACTAAAGCGCGTAGCATTCATGGCGCTTTAGTGAAAGTGAGTTTCGACGGCCTCGCGATCTTAGCCGTAGAAAATAAAACCGCCTATGAGACGAGCTTTGTTGAGGTAAAAGATTCTGCCGCGGAAAGGAAAGCTCGACGTGTAAAGCTCTAGCAAGATTAGATAGTGAAAATTACTGTGACCTAAAGATTGGAGGTGTGTGTACAATCTGGCTTGTGCGTTGTCTACACTGGTTATATGCATTCTATGTTAATATCACACACAAGGAAAAGTTATTAGCAAATAGGTAATAAATGGCGCAAATGTATTTAAGGGTTCTTATTCCCGGTCACGAAAATCTCACCCAGTATATTTGTTTTGTGAGTTTTTCAAAATCAGTAATCTCCAATGCTGAAGGGGGTGGGCGCCAATGTCAAGTTTTTGCCCCAGCTCGGATAAATCAAGGGGAGGGAGAGAGAGGGGGGGATTGACAGTTACATATAGTATGCACGTTTCTTTGTCTAGATGTGAACCGCGAAACGGTGCGAAAAATATTGCGGCAGCGGCGGTACCCATATCGAGCGCACCCGAGCCAAGAGCTGCACGCCGATGATCACGAGCGAAGGCTCAAATACTGCGCGTGGGCCCTTGGTCAGGAGGTACAAGACCCGGACTTCCTTAAATTTGTATTATTTACTGACGAAGCAGGGTTCACAAACCGTAAGATGGTCAACCGTCAAAACGTCCGGTACTGGGCTGAGGAAAATCCAGGATGGGTCATCGAAATCCCTCTGCAGAACCGTTGGCGGGTCAATGTGTGGGCCGGTGTTCTCAACGATAGAATTGTCGGTCCATGGTTTTTTGAGGGCAATATGGACAGCGTTAAGTACGAAGAACTGTTAACAAACGTTCTCCCCGACCTTCTAGAAGACGTTCCTTTGGCCGTTCGGCTAAGAATGTGGTGGAAACAAGATGGACACCCGGCTCATACAGCATGAAACGTGCGAGCCATTCTGCGTCAGCGTTTTCCTAATCGGGTTCTCGCTTTACATGGAACGATTCCGTGGCCACCACGATCTCCCGATTTGACACCCCTCGATTTTTTCGTATGGGGAACAATACAAAATATTGTCTACAGGACAGAACCGACTACGGAAGACGATATGCGAGAGAGAATAAGGGGTGCATTTGCATCGATAACACCACGTATGCTGCGGCGGACTAGAGCCAACATGACAAAAAGACTAGAATTATGCGTAGATAGAGAAGGGGCCCACATTGAGCACCTTATTAAGCGATGAAACCCATAATTCCATTTCTTCGGGAGGTGCTTAATGCGAACTCATTCTCTTCCATGATCAGTTCTTATCTTTATGATATGTTCACTGTGGTCTGCAACAGTAGCCAACTCTCTTTCATATCATCTGTCACAGTCGATTCTGATATTGTAAAGTGTTTTGAGCTCACCAAACAAAAGAACATTAGGGGTTCTTATTGGAGGATTTTGCTGACGACGAAACGTTCCATCTAAGTCGAAAAAACGATTTTAAAATTGAAGAAGAAAGACTGACAAGCTTCTGCTATATGAACGGCGAAATACCACCTCATTCTTTACCGAATGTTAAAAAAAAGGCGCGCATTGTAAAAGGTCGTTTACTTTACGCTACTCATAGGACTCTCAAAAAATCATGAATAGCCTATCATTGAGTCCTCCAGTCAATATATTTTCCCGCCACCGACGATGCAGAGGCATTTATATGATCGATACAAGATAGACGGAAACCCAGAACCGAAAGTTTCGATAGCGTTAGGTCTTTTGGTTTGGTGGCTCTGTCTCGGCATGTATCTATTGTACATATTGGCTTCGTGTTCATTGTTGTTTTGTTGTTATTGTTTCGTTTGTTTTGTTGTTCTGTTATGTTATTGTTTCATTTTTAATGTACATATTGTACATATTGTCAAAATTGTAAATATTGCGTTTGTTGTTGTTGTTGTTAAAGTGTTCTTATTGTAAATATTAAAGCATTTATATCAAACTGTATATAGTGTTCTAACTTTGTAGCGTTTTTGCAATGGAAATGTAAAATAGATAATCCGAAAACGAATCACCCGATTTATTCCTCGACTTCCTACTATTTCCGCTTAGAGCGAGTAGGAGAGACGCGCGTGGTCGCAAGCTGTCAGTACGACGACAGGATCATTGTTTACGTCATGAAGACGAAACTAGCGTCGCGCTTGGTGTTTGCGAGAAACATTCAACGTTGTTCGAACATTCTCGTCATAGCAGTCCTGGATATTATCTAAGATCGAACAAATTATTCCCAAGGCGTGCACGGTGCGTTCTTGAAGCCGAGATAGTTGCCAAGAAGGGTACAAAAACAATTCGGACAATGGTTCGCCCAAATTCGTTCTCGATTTCATCGTCGCTCATGTCAGAGCGAGTACATCGCTTGACCGACGCTTGGAAGCTGCGCAAGTGAAACGGCAGTGGCGTTCTGTAGACGACGAAGATGAATTCGACTCCGCGCCTGGTGTTTCGGCGCCCCTCTTAACGTACTTGAAATGTACTCATCTTAACTGCCGTCTATTTTTTCTTAAATTTCGTTGAATATGCCCCGAGGCGTGCGAGATGGCTCATCAGAACGAAGCTCAAGTAATTATCATAGATGAAAATATATGACAACCACTATGAGATACGTGAAAAAGTTGCCGCGATAAAGCACATTTCGTATTGGATTTTGATGTATTCAATTTTGACTCTCCATTGCCTTTGAACATTTTTTCTTTAAGCCGATATCTCCATGCACGCGATTGTCGACGAACATAACCATTATTTGTCGAATAATACACATTGTGGTGTTTAATTTTGTCGACGTAAGTTTTGTCGACATTATGCAAAGGCAAATAATCCAACCACTGTAAACGCGATTCCAATAAATAAACATGAAACATTGTTCTAACAAATCGTCTTGCACATTGCATTCGACTCCATAGTGCAAACAAAATATTTATTGTTTGCTCATTTATCGAAGGTAAAACGAGTAAAAGCCGGATCTCTTATAAATCTCCGTTTGGATCAATGTTGCCTACAGGTGGGAATTAATCCAAGTGCAAATGCAAGTGGTCTCGTCGTGGAACAATGTCTTCAAACAGAAAACATTGCGCAATAGATTGTTCTCGTTTCTTTCTACTGAACTACTACTACTGCAGCAGTAGTAGTTCTGAAACGCTGTTTTCCGTAACGAGGGAGGTGATTTTTTACAAAGAAATGACCGGAAACGACTCCAAACCCTGTTATCGCGATTTCGATATTAGAACGTAAAAGATCACATGAATAAATCCTTTTTCATATTGGATTCGTCTCGATCCTATCAAAAACGTTTAATACATGCGTGACCATAGAAGATTTCAAGAAACAAGTTTCGTATCTCGTGTCAATTTCCGTTTCGATCGATGTTTTTTAAAGGTGGAAATGTATCCAAGTGCTAGTGCAGTACTTTCCAGTACTGTAAATACGTGTTAGACAACGAGAAGTCATCAAGGCAGGAAATGTACCACTGCTCGATTGTTGTGTGGTAGGGCTTGAATAAAATAAAATTGTTTCGTGTGTCTGAAGCATTTGGCTACTTCTCAAATACGTATTTATGTGTAGGGGAACTCGTCAGTATTTCAAAAACAAATATTGGACAACAGTGAATCGGCGAGGGATGAGAAATCAAACTGCACGACTGTTCTATGGAACACTGACCAGAAAAAAATTATTCTCAATTTCTAAAGCTTCTGGCTACTTCTTCAACGTGTCTGTGTGTGTACTGAAACTATCTAGTACGCTAAATAAATAATTAGACAACAAGCAGCCATCAATGCATCAGAGGCCAGGCTCCTGTAACGTCGTATTTTAAACTTTCGATCAAAAATATTATTTCGTGCGTCCGAAGTTTCTGGCTCCGTCTGACATTAATTATTTCGTGTACTAAAAGTCGCTAGTAGTGGGAAAAAAATATTAGTATCAATAAAGCGGCAGCGAAGGGGATAGATAAAAAATGAAGTGTTGTATTGGACACCTCGTAGCAAAAAAAAACGCGTGTGCCTGAATACAGGGTGACTTTTATAAGGTGGACAGGTGTTTTTAGAGGGTCTTGCGCGGTGATTTTGCGACTGAAAAAAATATGATTTTTAATGGTTTTTCACGCTTTCTTTGAAAAAAATATATCGTATTTTTGTCATGAATAGCATTTGCCAGAGAAAATAGAGTATTCTGGAAAAGAATAAAAAATCCATTTTGCGTGCAGGAGAATGAAGTTTATCAAATTCCGAATACGGGACACTCCCGAAAAACTATATTTGTGCTCCCCGTCACGGAGAAAAAAATTATCAAACATACGATTAAAGTGTATAAATCGGAATATAATCAGTGGAACAAACGAGCTAAGTCAGGCACGACAGTGCTATACGAAGTGATAGTCTGCTGACGTCACAGCTGCAACTTCCGAACGGTCGGCTGTCACAGGAAGTTGGTTCAGAGTCCGATGATACGCGGTCGAGCCAAGGAACCTGAATGTGTCCCTATCTGGGAACTTGATTCAAAATAATGTCAATTTATAAAATGTTCGAGGATTCCATGCACTGCAAATACGATTTTCAATCATTTGCGATTCGCTAACAACTTTTGGAATAAATTATTCTAGCAATACATTTTAAAGTAATTTGACGTGGAATTATTAATTTTTACCAAATGTTACGAGATTTCTGTCTTTTAATGTTGCATAAATTATCTTCACATGTTGTAGTTACAGATTTTTTGAATAATTTATGAAAAGTCAAAAATAAAAATGCTCGTATAATTTGGCAAAAAATAATAATTTCACGCGAAATTACTTTAAAATGTATTGATAGAATTATTTATTGCGAAACTTATTAGCGAATCGCAAATGATGAGGAATATAGTTTGCGGACCATGGAATCCGCAAACATTTTCGAAATTGACATTATTTCCGATAAAGTTCGCATTCTATAGATCAAGTGCAATCGATTATCTTAAACCTCAATCTATGAAGGTATTTCAGGCACTTTAATCCCGTGAAACTGGTTCGTTTTCGTTTTTGCACTGCCAAACCAAGAATTGTCGGTGGAAAAAATTTGAAAAAAATCATGGTCGATTTTAGACCGTACTTCTACAGGAATGATAAGGTTGTTTTCTTCCTTATTTTCGATTTTTTAAAAATAAATATTAAGTGAAGAAAATGATCTTGGGCGGGATGAGAACGACCCAGGTTTGCGAATCGCGGGTTAGCATTTGCTCCGCAATGGGTCAGATTGAGTCCAGAAATCTGACGATGCTGCGACAACGACGGAAGGAACATTATTTATTTAACAAAGATAGAATCAGTGCTCGCAACGGTTCTCGGAGCACCGATCGGAAATTCCTGACACTACTGCCCCGAATTCGTCTCCGATTTTATCTTATTTCCGGTCAGATCTGGTCGAGAAGTCTGACGATCCTGCGACAGCGAGGGAAGGAGCATTATTTATTTAACAAAGATAAAATCGGTACTCGCAACGTTTTTAGGGGCCTCAATCGGAAATTCCTGATAGTACTTCCCCGAATCCGTGTACGATTTTATTTTATTTCCGGTCAGATTGAGTCGAGAAGTCGGACGATGCCGCGAGAACGACGCTAGGAGCTATGTTTATTTAACAAAGATAAAATCGGTGCTCGGAATGGTTCCCGGGGCCTCGATCGGAAATTCCCGATACTACTGCCCCGAATTCGTCTCCGATTTTATCCTACTTCCGGTCAGATTGGGTCGAGAAGTCTGACGATGCCGCGAGAACGACGCTAAGAGCTTTGTTTATTTAACAAAGATAAAATCGGTGCTCGGAATGGTTCTCGGAGCCGTGATCGGACATTCCCGACATCACTGCCCAGACTTCGTCTCCGATTTCATCCTAATTCCGGTCAGATTGGGTCGAGAAGTCTGACGATGCCGCGAGAACGACGCTAGGAGCTTTGTTTATTCAACAAAGATAAAATCGGTGCTCGGAATGGTTCCCGGGGCCTCGATCGGACATTCCAGATATTACTGCCCCGAATTTGTCTCTGATTTTATCCTACTTCCGGTCAGATTGGATCGAGAAGTCTGACGATGCCGCGAGAACGACGCTAGGACCTTTGTTTATTTAACAAAGATAAAATCGGTGCTCGGAATGGTTCCCGGGGCCTCATTCGGACATTCCCGATATTACTGCCCCCAATTCATCTCCGATTTTCTCTTACTTCCGGTCAGATTGGGTCAAGAAGTGTGACGATGCCGCGAGAACGACGGGAGGGGCTTTGTTTATTTAACAAAGATAAAATCGGTGCTCGGAATAGTTCCCGGGGCCTCGATCGGACATTCTCGATATTACTGCCCCGAATTCGTCTCCGATTTTATCCTACTTCCAATCAGATTGGGTCAAGAAGTCTGACGATGCCGCGAGAACGATGGTAGGAGCTTTGTTTATTTAATAAAGATAAAATCGGTGCTCAGAATGGTTCCCGGGGCCTCGATCGGACATTCCAGATATTACTGCCCCGAATTCGTCTCTGATTTTATCCTACTTCCGGTCAGATTGGATCGAGAAGTCTGACGATGCCGCGAGAACGACGCTAGGACCTTTGTTTATTTAACAAAGATAAAATCGGTGCTCGGAATGGTTCCCGGGGCCTCAATCGGACATTCCCGATATTACTGCCCCCAATTCATCTCCGATTTTCTCTTACTTCCGGTCAGATTGGGTCAAGAAGTGTGACGATGCCGCGAGAACGACGGGAGGGGCTTTGTTTATTTAACAAAGATAAAATCGGTGCTCGGAATGGTTCCCGGGGCCTCGATCGGACATTCTCGATATGACTGCCCCGAATTCGTCTCCGATTTTATCCTACTTCCAATCAGATTGGGTCAAGAAGTCTGACGATGCCGCGAGAACGATGGTAGGAGCTTTGTTTATTTAACAAAGATAAAATCGGTGCTCAGAATGGTTCTCGGAGCCTTGATCGGATATTCCCGACATTACTGCCCCGAATTCGTCTCCGATTTTATCCTACTTCCGGTCAGATTGGGTCGAGAAGTCTGACGATGCCGCGAGAACGACGCTAGGAGCTTTGTTTATTTAACAAAGATAAAATCGGTGCTCGGAATGGTTCCCGGGGCCTCGATAGGACATTCCCGATATTTCTGCCCCCAATTCGTCTCCGATTTTATCTTACTTCCGGTCAAATTTGGTCGAGAAGTCTGACGATGCCGCGAGAACGACGGAAGGAGCTTTGTTTATTAAACAAAGATAAAATCGGTGTTCGAAATGCTTCCCGGGGCCTCGATCGGATATTCCCGATATTACTGCCCCCAATTCGTCTCCGATTTTATCCTACTTCCGGTCAGATTGGATCGAGATGTCTGTCGATGCCGCGAGAACGACGCTAGGAGCTTTGTTTATTTAACAAAGATAAAATCGGTGCTCGGAATGGTTCCCGGGGCCTCAATCGGACATTCCCGATATCACTGCCACCAATTCATCTCCGATTTCATCTTACTTCCGGTCAGATTGAGTCAAGAAGTGTGACGATGCCGCGAGAACGACGGTAGGAGCTTTGTTTATTTAACAAAGATAAAATCGGTGCTCGGAATGGTTCCCGGGGCCTCGATAGGACATTCCCGATATTACTGCCCCCAATTCGTCTCCGATTTTATCTTACTTCCGGTCAAATTTGGTCGAGAAGTCTGACGATACCGCGAGAACGACGGAAGGAGCTTTGTTTATTAAACAAAGATAAAATCGGTGTTCGGAATGGTTCCCGGGGCCTCGATCAGACAATCCCGATACTACTGCCCCGAATTCGTTTCCGATTTTATCCTACTTCCGGTCAGATTGGGTCGAGACGTCTGACGACCCATATAGGGTCGCCTGTTGTAACAAAAATGCCAGCATTCAGCCATTAAACGGTTTGCTGATAATCGGCCAATAATTCGTCGACAAGCATTGGGGTACTGTAGGTGGATGAACGGCTTGCCAGATCTATGCCAGCCATTCGTGGGCCAATGCTATCGCACCGATAACATGGCGATCAGCATTGGGGTATTGTAGGCGGATGAACGGCTTGCCAGATCTATGCCAGCCATTGGTGGGCCAATACCATCGCACCGATAATATGGCGATCAGCATTGGGGTATCGTAGGCGGATGAACGGCTTGCCAGATCTATTCCAGCCATTGATGGTTTGTTTTTGAGCGTTTTGCAAATGCACGTCGTTAAACTCTAACACGTAAAAACAAGGGATAAGGTTTCGAAAAGCATATCCCACTGATGAAGCTGAAATTTTGCACCGACCTTCTTTTCAATATTTTAAGAGAACCTTTAAAAGGATATTGGCGACTAGCAATAGTTTTCGATATATCGTATATTGAAAATTATTTATTGTACTGCGCTTCTACTATATTAAATAAACCCAAACAAAGCCATCCTACATGGCAAGTGATATGCACATACGAGCGAGCACTGTTTGCCAGGAAGCAGCGCGGCCGGAGGAGTGGGGGGTATCTATCGGGTATATAGATATACTCGTATGGCGTGAAATAATAAACTTTACAATGCGATATATGGAAAACTATTGCTAGTCGTCAAAAATCCGTTAACGGTTTCTCTTAGGATAATGAGAGGAAGTTCGGTGCAAAATTTCAGCTCGATCAGAGGAGTATGCTTTTCGGAACTTCACCCAAAACGAGCGAGTTATTTTTACAGCCTTAATGGACCCACAAAATTGTCGGTAAACTTTAATGTCACGAATAAAATTATCGGCATCAAAGTAAGAAACGAACACACGATGGATTCTGTAAGTGTTAGAATGGCTAAGTGGGTAGAGCGCTCGACACTAGAACGAAAGGCGCAGGTTCGATCCCGATGGAAGGTAAAAACTTGAACAATGCAGAAAGCGTTTTTAATGCAATTATTCTATGTACATGGACATAAGTAAAGCAGAAGAAAACAAAAAAGATACTACTAGAATTTTTATATTCATAATTTGTCAATTTTTTGTTTTTCATTTCCGGCAGAAGATCCGGCAGCCGTTGCTGGGCCAATATGGGCATATGATAGTTGGCCCAGTCTTAGCAGCCATTCATGGTTTACCATTACCAACCATGCATGGTGCGGATCTGACCCGTTTATATAGCCATTACCGCGTCATCGTTTGTTCTCTGGCAACCAGTCGTGGGCCATTACTGTGCCGATTGTAAAACCCTATTTGGGGATGCCGCGAGAACGACGGTAGGAGCTTTGTTTATTTAACAAAGATAAAATCGGTCCTCAGAATGGTTCTCGGAGCCTTGATCGGATATTCCCGACATTACGGCCCCGAATTCGTCTCCGATTTTATCCTACTTCCGGTCAGATTGGATCGAGAAGGCTGACGATGCCGCGAGAACGACGCTAGGAGCTTTGTTTATTTAACAAAGATAAAATCGTTGCTCGGAATGGTTCCCGGGGCCTAAAGCGGACATTCCCGATATTACTGCCCCCAATTCATCTCCGATTTTATCTTACTTCCGATCAGATTGGGTCAAGAAGTGTGACGATGCCGCGAGAACGACGCTAGGAGCTTTGTTTATTTAACAAAGATAAAATCGGTGCTCGGAATGGTTCCTGGGGCCTCGATAAACGAACAATGCTCCTTCCGTCGTTCTCGCGGCATCGTCAGACTTCCTTACCCATTCTAACCGGAAGTAAGATAAAGTCGGAAACGAATTGGGGGCAGTAATATCGGGAACGTCCAATCGAGCCCCCGGGAACCATTCCGAGCACCGATTTTATCTTTGTTAAATAAACAAAGCTCCTAGCGTCGTTCTCGAGGCATCGTCAGACTTCTCGACCAAATCTGACCGGAAGTGGGATAAAATCGCAGACGAATTCGGTGCCGTAATATTGGGAATGTCCGATCGAGGCCCCGGGAACCATTCCGAGCACCGATTTTATCTTGGTTAAATAAACAAAGCACCTAGCGTCGTTCTCGCGGCATCGTCAGACTTCTCGACCCAATCTTACCGAAAGTAAGATAAAATCGGAGACGAATTGGGGGCAGCAATGTCGGAAATGTCCGATCGAGGCCCCGGGCATCATTCCGAGCACCGATTTTATGTTTGTTAAATAAACAAAGCTTCTAGCGTCGTTCCCGCAGCATCGTCAGACGTCTAGACCCAATCTGACCGGAAGTAGAATAAAATCGGGGACGAATTCGGTGCAGTAATATCGGGAATGTCCGATCAAGGCCCCAGGAACCATTCCGAGCACCGATTTCATCTTTGTTAAATAAACAAAGCTCCTAGCGTCGTTTTCGCGGCATCGTCAGACTACTCGACCCAATCTGACCGGACGTAGGATAAAATCGGAGACGAATTCGGGGCAGTAATGTGGGGAATGTCCCATCAAGGCTCCGAGAACCAGTCCGAGTACCGATTTCATCTATGTTGAATAAACAACGCTCTTACCGTCGTTCTCGCGGCATCGTCAGACTTCTCGACCCAATCTGACCGGAAGTAGGATAAAATCGGAGACGAATTCGGGGCAGTATTATCGGGAATGTCTGCTCGAGGCCCCGGGAACCATTCCGAGCACCGTCTTTATCTTTGTTCAATAAACAAAGCTCCTACCGTCGTTCTCGCGGCATCGTCAGACTTCTTGATCCCATCTGACCGGGAGTAGGATAAAATCGGAGACGAATTCGGGGCAGTAATGTCGGGAATGTCCGATCAAGGCTCCGAGAACCATTCTGAGCACCGATTTTATCTTTGTTAAATAAACAAAGCTCCTACCGTCGTTCTCGCGGCATCGTCAAACTTCTCGACCGAATCTGACCGGAAATAGGATAAAATCAGAGACGACTTCGGGGCGGTAATATCGGGAATGTCCGATCGAGGCCCCGGAAACCATTCCGAACACCGATTTTATCTTGGTTTAATAAACAAAGCTCCATCCGTCGTTCCCGCGGTATCGTCAGACTTCCCAACCAAATTTGACCGGAAGTAAGATAAAATCGGAGACCAATTGGGGACAGTAATATCGGGAATGTCCGATCGAGGCCCCGGGAACTATTCCGAGCGCCGATTTTATCTTTGTTGAATAAACAAAGCTCCTACCGTCGTTCTCGTGCCATCGTCACACTTTTTGACCCAATCTTACGGGAAGTAAGATGAAATCGGAGATGAATTGGGGGCAGTAATATCGGGAATGTCAGATTGAGGCCCCAGGAACCATTCCGAGCACCGATTTTATCTTTGTTAAATAAACAAAGCTCCTAGCGTCGTTCTCGCAGCATCGTCAGAATTCTCGACCCAATCTGACCGGAAGTAGGATAAAATCGGAGACGAATTCGGGGCAGTAATGTCGGGAATGTCCCATCAAGGCTCCGAGAACCATTCCGAGCACCGATTTTATCTTTGTTAAATAAACAAAGCTCCTACCGTCCTTCTCGTGGCATCGTCAGACTTCTCGACCCAATCTGACCGGAAGTAGGATAAAATCGGAGACGAATTCGGGGCGGTAATGTCGGGAATGTCCGATCAAGGCTCTGAGAACCATTCTGAGCACCGATTTTATCTTTGTTAAATAAACAAAGCTCCTACCATCGTTCTCGCGGCATCGTCAGACTTCTCGACCCAATCTGCTTGGAAGTAGGATAAAATCGGAGACAAATTCGGGGCAGTAATATCGAGAATGTCCGATCGAGGCCCCGGGAACCATTCCGAGCATCGATTTTATCTTTGTTAAATAAACAAAGCTCCTAGCGTCGTTCTCGCGGCATCGTCACACTTCTTGACCCAATCTGACCGGAAGTAAGATAAAATCGGAGATGAATTGGGGGCAGTCATATCGGGAATGTCCGATTGAGGCCCCGGCAACCATTCCGAGCACCGATTTTATCATTATTAAATAAACAAAGCTCCTACCGTCGTTCTCGCGGCATCGTCAGACTTCTCGACCCAATCTGACCGGAAGTAGGATAAAATCGGAGACGAATTGGGGGCAGTAATATCGGGAATGTCCGATCAATTCTCCGAGAACCATTCTGAGCACCGATTTTATCTTTGTTAAATAAACAAAGCTCCTACCATCGTTGTCGCGCCATCGTCAGACTTTTCGACCCAATCTGATTGGAAGTAGGATAAAATCGGAGACGAATTCGGGGCAGTAATATCGAGAATGTCCGATCGAGGCCCCGGGAACCATTCCGACCATCGATTTTATCTTTGTTAAATAAACAAAGCTCCTAGCGTCGTTCTCGCGGCATCGTCACACTTCTTGACCCAATCTGACCGGAAGTAAGATAAAATCGGAGATGAATTGGGGGCAGTCATATCGGGAATGTCCGATTGATGCCCCGGGAACCATTCCGAGCACCGATTTTATCATTATTAAATAAACAAAGTTCCTACCGTCGTTCTCGCGGCATCGTTAGACTTCTCGACCCAATCTGATTGGAAGTAGGATAAAATCGGAGACGAATTCGGGGCAGTAATATCGAGAATGTCCGATCGAGGCCCCGGGAACCATTCCGAGCATCGATTTTATCTTTGTTAAATAAACAAAGCTCCTAGCGTCGTTCTCGCGGCATCGTCACACTTCTTGACCCAATCTGACCGGAAGTAAGATAAAATCGGAGACGAATTGGTGGCAGTAATATCGGGAATGTCCGATTGAGGTCCCGGGAACCATTCCGAGCACTGATTTTATCTTTGTTAAATAAACAAAGCTCCTAGCGTCGTTCTCGCGGCATCGTCAGACTTCTCGATCCAATCTGACCGGAAGTAGGATAAAATCGGAGACGAATTGGGGGCAGTAATATCGGGAATGTCCGATCGAGGCCCCGGGAAGCATTCCGAACACCGATTTTATCTTTGTGTAATAAACAAAGCTCCTTCCGTCGTTCTCGCGGCATCGTCAGACTTCTCGACCAAATTTGACCGGAAGTAAGATAAAATCGGAGACGAATTGGGGGCAGAAATATGGGGAATGTCCTATCGAGGCCCCGGGAACCATTCGGAGCACCGATTTTATCTTTGTTAAATATACAAAACTCCTAGCGTCGTTCTCGCGGCATCGTCAGACTTGTCGACCCAATCTGACCGGAAGTAGGATAAAATCGGAGACGAAGTCGGGGCAGTAATGTTGGGAATGTCCGATCAAGGCTCCGAGAACCATTCCGAGCACCGATTTTATCTTTGTTCAATAAACAATGCTCCTAGCGTCGTTCTCGCGGCATCGTCAGACTTGTCGACCCAATCTGACCGAAAGTAGGATAAAATCGGCGACGAATTCGGGGTAGTAGTATCGGGAATGTCCGATCGAGGCCCCGGGAACTATTCCGAGCGCCGATTTTATCTTTGTTGAATAAACAAAGCTCCTACCGTCGTTCTCGTGGCATCGTCACACTTTTTGACCCAATCTTACCGGAAGTAAGATGAAATCGGAGATGAATTGGGGCAGTAATATCGTGAATGTCCGATCGAGGCCCCGGGAACTATTCCGAGCGCCGATTTTATGTTTGTTGAATAAACAAAGCTCCTACCGTCGTTCTCGTGGCATCGTCACACTTTTTGACCCAATCTTACCGGAAGTAAGATGAAATCGGAGATGAATTGGGGGCACTAATATCGGGAATGTCCGATCGAGGCCCCGGGAACGATTCCGAGCGCCGATTTTATCTTTGTTGAATAAACAAAGCTCCTACCGTCGTTCTCGTGGCATCGTCACACTTTTTGACCCAATCTTACCGGAAGTAAGATGAAATCGGAGATGAATTGGGGGCAGTAATATCGGGAATGTCAAATTGAGGCCCCGGGAACCATTCCGAGCACCGATTTTATCTTTGTTAAATATACAAAGCTCCTAGCGTCGTTCTCGCAGCATCGTCAGACTTCTCGACCCAATCTGACCGGAAGTAGGATAAAATCGGAGACGAATTCGGGGCAGTAATGTCGGGAATGTCCTATCAAGGCTCCGAGAACCATTCCGAGCACCGATTTTATCTTTGTTAAATAAACAAAGCTCCTACCGCCGTTCTCGTGGCATCGTCAGACTTCTCGACCCAATCTGACCGGAAGTAGGATAAAATCGGAGACGAATTCGGGGCAGTAATGTCGGGAATGTCCGATCAAGGCTCTGAGAACCATTCTGAGCACCGATTTTATCTTTGTTAAATAAACAAAGCTCCTACCATCGTTCTCGCGGCATCGTCAGACTTCTCGACCCAATCTGATTGGAAGTAGGATAAAATCGGAGACGAATTCGGGGCAGTAATATCGAGAATGTCCGATCGAGGCCCCGGGAACCATTCCGAGCATCGATTTTATCTTTGTCAAATAAACAAAGCTCCTAGCGTCGTTCTCGCGGCATCGTCACACTTCTTGACCCAATCTGACCGGAAGTAAGATAAAATCGGAGATGAATTGGGGGCAGGCATATCGGGAATGTCCGATTGATGCCCCGGGAACCATTCCGAGCACCGATTTTATCATTATTAAATAAACAAAGTTCCTACCGTCGTTCTCGCGGCATCGTTAGACTTCTCGACCCAATCTGATTAGAAGTAGGATAAAATCGGAGACGAATTGGGGGCAGTAATATCGGGAATGTCCGATCGAGGCCCCGGGAAGCATTCCGAACACCGATTTTATCTTTGTTTAATAAACAAAGCTCCTTCCGTCGTTCTCGCGGCATCGTCAGACTTCTCGACCAAATTTGACCGGAAGTAAGATAAAATCGGAGACGAATTGGGGGCAGAAATATGGGGAATGTCCTATCGAGGCCCCGGGAACCATTCGGAGCACCGATTTTATCTTTGTTAAATATACAAAACTCCTAGCGTCGTTCTCGCGGCATCGTCAGACTTGTCGACCCAATCTGACCGGAAGTAGGATAAAATCGGAGACGAAGTCGGGGCAGTAATGTTGGGAATGTCCGATCAAAGCTCCGAGAACCATTCCGAGCACCGATTTTATCTTTGTTCAATAAACAATGCTCCTAGCGTCGTTCTCGCGGCATCGTCAGACTTGTCGACCCAATCTGACCGGAAGTAGGATAAAATCGGAGACGAATTCGGGGTAGTAGTATCGGGAATGTCCGATCGAGGCCCCGGGAACTATTCCGAGCGCCGATTTTATCTTTGTTGAATAAACAAAGCTCCTACCGTCGTTCTCGTGGCATCGTCACACTTTTTGACCCAATCTTACCGGAAGTAAGATGAAATCGGAGATGAATTGGGGGCAGTAATATCGTGAATGTCCGATCGAGGCCCCGGGAACTATTCCGAGCGCCGATTTTATCTTTGTTTAATAAACAAAGCTCCTTCCGTCGTTCTCGCGGCATCGTCAGACTTCTCGACCAAATTTGACCGGAAGTAAGATAAAATCGGAGACGAATTGGGGGCAGAAATATGGGGAATGTCCTATCGAGGCCCCGGGAACCATTCCGAGCACTGATTTTATCTTTGTTAAATAAACAAAGCTCCTAGCGTCGTTCTCGCGGCATCGTCAGACTTGTCGACCCAATCTGACCGGAAGTAGGATAAAATCGGAGACGAATTCGGGGTAGTAGTATCGGGAATGTCCGATCGAGGCCCCGGGAACTATTCCGAGCGCCGATTTTATCTTTGTTGAATAAACAAAGCTCCTACCGTCGTTCTCGTGGCATCGTCACACTTTTTGACCCAATCTTACCGGAAGTAAGATGAAATCGGAGATGAATTGGGGGCAGTAATATCGGGAATGTCAGATTGAGGCCCCGGGAACCATTCCGAGCACCGATTTTATCTTTGTTAAATAAACAAAGCTCCTAGCGTCGTTCTCGCAGCATCGTCAGACTTCTCCACCCAATCTGACCGGAAGTAGGATAAAATCGGAGACGAATTCGGGGCAGTAATGTCGGGAATGTCCCATCAAGGCTCCGAGAACCATTCCGAGCACCGATTTTATCTTTGTTAAATAAACAAAGCTCCTACCGTCGTTCTCGTGGCATCGTCAGACTTCTCGACCCAATCTGACCGGAAGTAGGATAAAATCGGAGACGAATTGGGGGCAGTAATATCGGGAATGTCCGATCGAGGCCCCGGGAAGCATTCCGAACACCGATTTTATCTTTGTTTAATAAACAAAGCTCCTTCCGTCGTTCTCGCGGCATCGTCAGACTTCTCGACCAAATTTGACCGGAAGTAAGATAAAATCGGAGACGAATTGGGGGCAGAAATATGGGGAATGTCCTATCGAGGCCCCGGGAACCATTCGGAGCACCGATTTTATCTTTGTTAAATAAACAAAACTCCTAGCGTCGTTCTCGCGGCATCGTCAGACTTGTCGACCCAATCTGACCGGAAGTAGGATAAAATCGGAGACGAAGTCGGGGCAGTAATGTTGGGAATGTCCGATCAAGGCTCCGAGAACCATTCCGAGCACCGATTTTATCTTTGTTCAATAAACAATGCTCCTAGCGTCGTTCTCGCGGCATCGTCAGACTTGTCGACCCAATCTGACCGGAAGTAGGATAAAATCGGAGACGAATTCGGGGTAGTAGTATCGGGAATGTCCGATCGAGGCCCCGGGAACTATTCCGAGCGCCGATTTTATCTTTGTTGAATAAACAAAGCTCCTACCGTCGTTCTCGTGGCATCGTCACACTTTTTGACCCAATCTTACCGGAAGTAAGATGAAATCGGAGATGAATTGGGGGCAGTAATATCGTGAATGTCCGATCGAGGCCCCGGGAACTATTCCGAGCGCCGATTTTATGTTTGTTGAATAAACAAAGCTCCTACCGTCGTTCTCGTGGCATCGTCACACTTTTTTACCCAATCTTACCGGAAGTAAGATGAAATCGGAGATGAATTGGGGGCAGTAATATCGGGAATGTCAGATTGAGGCCCCGGGAACCATTCCGAGCACCGATTTTATCTTTGTTAAATAAACAAAGCTCCTAGCGTCGTTCTCGCAGCATCGTCAGACTTCTCGACCCAATCTGACCGGAAGTAGGATAAAATCGGAGACGAATTCGGGGCAGTAATGTCGGGAATGTCCCATCAAGGCTCCGAGAACCATTCCGAGCACCGATTTTATCTTTGTTAAATAAACAAAGCTCCTACCGTCGTTCTCGTGGCATCGTCAGACTTCTCGACCCAATCTGACCGGAAGTAGGATAAAATCGGAGACGAATTCGGGGCAGTAATGTCGGGAATGTCCGATCAAGGCTCTGAGAACCATTCTGAGCACCGATTTTATCTTTGTTAAATAAACAAAGCTCCTACCATCGTTCTCGCGGCATCGTCAGACTTCTCGACCCAATCTGATTGGAAGTAGGATAAAATCGGAGACGAATTCGGGGCAGTAATATCGAGAATGTCCGATCGAGGCCCGGGGAACCATTCCGAGCATCGATTTTATCTTTGTTAAATAAACAAAGCTCCTAGCGTCGTTCTCGCGGCATCGTCACACTTCTTGACCCAATCTGACCGGAAGTAAGATAAAATCGGAGATGAATTGGGGGCAGTCATATCGGGAATGTCCGATTGATGCCCCGGGAACCATTCCGAGCACCGATTTTATCATTATTAAATAAACAAAGCTCCTACAGTCGTTCTCGCGGCATCGTCAGACTTCTCGACCCAATCTGACCGGAAGTAGGATAAAATCGGAGACGAATTGGGGGCAGTAATATCGGGAATGTCCGATCAATTCTCCGAGAACCATTCTGAGCACCGATTTTATCTTTGTAAAATAAACAAAGCTCCTACCATCGTTCTCGCGGCATCGTCAGACTTCTCGACCCAATCTGATTGGAAGTAGGATAAAATCGGAGACGAATTCGGGGCAGTAATATCGAGAATGTCCGATCGAGGCCCCGGGAACCATTCCGAGCATCGATTTTATCTTTGTTAAATAAACAAAGCTCCTAGCGTCGTTCTCGCGGCATCGTCACACTTCTTGACCCAATCTGACCGGAAGTAAGATAAAATCGGAGACGAATTGGTGGCAGTAATATCGGGAATGTCCGATTGAGGTCCCGGGAACCATTCCGAGCACTGATTTTATCTTTGTTAAATAAACAAAGCTCCTAGCGTCGTTCTCGCGGCATCGTCAGACTTCTCGATCCAATCTGACCGGAAGTAGGATAAAATCGGAGACGAATTGGGGGCAGTAATATCGGGAATGTCCGATCGAGGCCCCGGGAAGCATTTCGAACACCGATGTTATCTTTGTTTAATAAACAAAGCTCCTTCCGTCGTTCTCGCGGCATCGTCAGACTTCTCGACCAAATTTGACCAGAAGTAAGATAAAATCGGAGACGAGTTGGGGGCAGAAATATGGGGAATGTCCTATCGGGGCCCCGGGAACCATTCCGAGCACCGATTTTATTTTTGTTAAATAAACAAAACTCCTAGCGTTGTTCTCGCGGCATCGTCAGACTTGTCGACCCAATTTGACCGGAAGTAGGATAAAATCGGAGACGAAGTCGGGGCAGTAATGTTGGGAATGTCCGATCAAGGCTCCGAGAACCATTCCGAGCACCGATTTTATCTTTGTTCAATAAACAATGCTCCTAGCGTCGTTCTCGCGGCATCGTCAGACTTGTCGACCCAATCTGACCGGAAGTAGGATAAAATCGGAGACGAATTCGGGGTAGTAGTATCGGGAATGTCCGATCGAGGCCCCGGGAATTATTCCGAGCGCCGATTTTATCTTTGTTGAATAAACAAAGCTCCTACCGTCGTTCTCGTGGCATCGTCACACTTTTTGACCCAATCTTACCGGACGTAAGATGAAATCGGAGATGAATTGGGGGCAGTATTATCGGGAATGTCAGATTGAGGCCCCGGGAACCATTCCGAGCACCGATTTTATCTTTGTTAAATAAACAAAGCTCCTAGCGTCGTTCTCGCAGCATCGTCAGACTTCTCGACCCAATCTGACCGGAAGCGGAAGTAGGATAAAATCGGAGACGAATTCGGGGCAGTAATGTCGGGAATGTCCCATCAAGGCTCCGAGAACCATTCCGAGCACCGATTTTATCTTTGTTAAATAAACAAAGCTCCTACCGTCGTTCTCGTGGCATCGTCAGACTTCTCGACCCAATCTGACCGGAAGTAGGATAAAATCGGAGACGAATTCGGGGCAGTAATGTCGGGAATGTCCGATCAAGGCTCTGAGAACCATTCTGAGCACCGATTTTATGTTTGTTAAATAAACAAAGCTCCTACCATCGTTCTCGCGGCATCGTCAGACTTCTCGACCCAATCTGATTGGAAGTAGGATAAAATCGGAGACGAATTCGGGGCAGTAATATCGAGAATGTCCGATCGAGGCCCCGGGAACCATTCCGAGCATCGATTTTATCTTTGTTAAATAAACAAAGCTCCTAGCGTCGTTCTCGCGGCATCGTCACACTTCTTGACCCAATCTGACCCGAATTAAGATAAAATCGGAGATGAATTGGGGGCAGTCATATCGGGAATGTCCGATTGAGGCCCCGGGAACCATTCCGAGCACCGATTTTATCTTTGTTAAATAAACAAAACTCCTAGCGTCGTTCTCGCGGCATCGTCAGACTTGTCGACCCAATCTGACCGGAAGTAGGATAAAATCGGAGACGAAGTCGGGGCAGTAATGTTGGGAATGTCCGATCAAGGCTCCGAGAACCATTCCGAGCACCGATTTTATCTTTGTTCAATAAACAATGCTCCTAGCGTCGTTCTCGCGGCATCGTCAGACTTGTCGACCCAATCTGACCGGAAGTAGGATAAAATCGGAGACGAATTCGGGGTAGTAGTATCGGGAATGTCCGATCGAGGCCCCGGGAACTATTCCGAGCGCCGATTTTATCTTTGTTGAATAAACAAAGCTCCTACCGTCGTTCTCGTGGCATCGTCACACTTTTTGACCCAATCTTACCGGAAGTAAGATGAAATCGGAGATGAATTGGGGGCAGTAATATCGGGAATGTCAGATTGAGGACCCGGGAACCATTCCGAGCACCGATTGTATCTTTGTTAAATAAACAAAGCTCCTAGCGTCGTTCTCGCAGCATCGTCAGACTTCTCGACCCAATCTGACCGGAAGCGGAAGTAGGATAAAATCGGAGACGAATTCGGGGCAGTAATGTCGGGAATGTCCCATCAAGGCTCCGAGAACCATTCCGGGCACCGATTTTATCTTTGTTAAATAAACAAAGCTCCTACCGTCGTTCTCGTGGCATCGTCAGACTTCTCGACCCAATCTGACCGGAAGTAGGATAAAATCGGAGACGAATTCGGGGCAGTAATGTCGGGAATGTCCGATCAAGGCTCTGAGAACCATTCTGAGCACCGATTTTATCTTTGTTAAATAAACAAAGCTCCTACCATCGTTCTCGCGGCATCGTCAGACTTCTCGACCCAATCTGATTGGAAGTAGGATAAAATCGGAGACGAATTCGGGGCAGTAATATCGAGAATGTCCGATCGAGGCCCCGGGAACCATTCCGAGCATCGATTTTATCTTTGTTAAATAAACAAAGCTCCTAGCGTCGTTCTCGCGGCATCGTCACACTTCTTGACCCAATCTGACCGGAAGTAAGATAAAATCGGAGATGAATTGGGGGCAGTCATATCGGGAATGTCCGAGTGAGGCCCCGGGAACCATTCCGAGCACCGATTTTATCATTATTAAATAAACAAAGCTCCTACCGTCGTTCTCGCGGCATCGTCAGACTTCTCGACCCAATCTGACCGGAAGTAGGATAAAATCGGAGACGAATTGGGGGCAGTAATATCGGGAATGTCCGATCAATTCTCCGAGAACCATTCTGAGCACCGATTTTATCTTTGTTAAATAAACAAAGCTCCTACCATCGTTCTCGCGGCATCGTCAGACTTCTCGACCCAATCTGATTGGAAGTAGGATAAAATCGGAGACGAATTCGGGGCAGTAATATCGAGAATGTCCGATCGAGGCCCCGGGAACCATTCCGACCATCGATTTTATCTTTGTTAAATAAACAAAGCTCCTAGCGTCGTTCTCGCGGCATCGTCACACTTCTTGACCCAATCTGACCGGAAGTAAGATAAAATCGGAGATGAATTGGGGGCAGTCATATCGGGAATGTCCGATTGATGCCCCGGGAACCATTCCGAGCACCGATTTTATCATTATTAAATAAACAAAGTTCCTACCCTCGTTCTCGCGGCATCGTTAGACTTCTCGACCCAATCTGATTGGAAGTAGGATAAAATCGGAGACGAATTCGGGGCAGTAATATCGAGAATGTCCGATCGAGGCCCCGGGAACCATTCCGAGCATCGATTTTATCTTTGTTAAATAAACAAAGCTCCTAGCGTCGTTCTCGCGGCATCGTCACACTTCTTGACCCAATCTGACCGGAAGTAAGATAAAATCGGAGACGAATTGGTGGCAGTAATATCGGGAATGTCCGATTGAGGTCCCGGGAACCATTCCGAGCACTGATTTTATCTTTGTTAAATAAACAAAGCTCCTAGCGTCGTTCTCGCGGCATCGTCAGACTTCTCGATCCAATCTGACCGGAAGTAGGATAAAATCGGAGACGAATTGGGGGCAGTAATATCGGGAATGTCCGATCGAGGCCCCGGGAAGCATTCCGAACACCGATTTTATCTTTGTTTAATAAACAAAGCTCCTTCCGTCGTTCTCGCGGCATCGTCAGACTTCTCGACCAAATTTGACCGGAAGTAAGATAAAATCGGAGACGAATTGGGGGCAGAAATATGGGGAATGTCCTATCGAGGCCCCGGGAACCATTCGGAGCACCGATTTTATCTTTGTTAAATATACAAAACTCCTAGCGTCGTTCTCGCGGCATCGTCAGACTTGTCGACCCAATCTGACCGGAAGTAGGATAAAATCGGAGACGAAGTCGGGGCAGTAATGTTGGGAATGTCCGATCAAGGCTCCGAGAACCATTCCGAGCACCGATTTTATCTTTGTTCAATAAACAATGCTCCTAGCGTCGTTCTCGCGGCATCGTCAGACTTGTCGACCCAATCTGACCGAAAGTAGGATAAAATCGGAGACGAATTCGGGGTAGTAGTATCGGGAATGTCCGATCGAGGCCCCGGGAACTATTCCGAGCGCCGATTTTATCTTTGTTGAATAAACAAAGCTCCTACCGTCGTTCTCGTGGCATCGTCACACTTTTTGACCCAATCTTACCGGAAGTAAGATGAAATCGGAGATGAATTGGGGGCAGTAATATCGTGAATGTCCGATCGAGGCCCCGGGAACTATTCCGAGCGCCGATTTTATGTTTGTTGAATAAACAAAGCTCCTACCGTCGTTCTCGTGGCATCGTCACACTTTTTGACCCAATCTTACCGGAAGTAAGATGAAATCGGAGATGAATTGGGGGCAGTAATATCGGGAATGTCAGATTGAGGCCCCGGGAACCATTCCGAGCACCGATTTTATCTTTGTTAAATAAACAAAGCTCCTAGCGTCGTTCTCGCAGCATCGTCAGACTTCTCGACCCAATCTGACCGGAAGTAGGATAAAATCGGAGACGAATTCGGGGCAGTAATGTCGGGAATGTCCCATCAAGGCTCCGAGAACCATTCCGAGCACCGATTTTATCTTTGTTAAATAAACAAAGCTCCTACCGTCGTTCTCGTGGCATCGTCAGACTTCTCGACCCAATCTGACCGGAAGTAGGATAAAATCGGAGACGAATTGGGGGCAGTAATATCGGGAATGTCCGATCGAGGCCCCGGGAAGCATTCCGAACACCGATTTTATCTTTGTTTAATAAACAAAGCTCCTTCCGTCGTTCTCGCGGCATCGTCAGACTTCTCGACCAAATTTGACCGGAAGTAAGATAAAATCGGAGACGAATTGGGGGCAGAAATATGGGGAATGTCCTATCGAGGCCCCGGGAACCATTCGGAGCACCGATTTTATCTTTGTTAAATAAACAAAACTCCTAGCGTCGTTCTCGCGGCATCGTCAGACTTGTCGACCCAATCTGACCGGAAGTAGGATAAAATCGGAGACGAAGTCGGGGCAGTAATGTTGGGAATGTCCGATCAAGGCTCCGAGAACCATTCCGAGCACCGATTTTATCTTTGTTCAATAAACAATGCTCCTAGCGTCGTTCTCGCGGCATCGTCAGACTTGTCGACCCAATCTGACCGGAAGTAGGATAAAATCGGAGACGAATTCGGGGTAGTAGTATCGGGAATGTCCGATCGAGGCCGCGGGAACTATTCCGAGCGCCGATTTTATCATTGTTGAATAAACAAAGCTCCTACCGTCGTTCTCGTGGCATCGTCACACTTTTTGACCCAATCTTACCGGAAGTAAGATGAAATCGGAGATGAATTGGGGGCAGTAATATCGTGAATGTCCGATCGAGGCCCCGGGAACTATTCCGAGCGCCGATTTTATGTTTGTTGAATAAACAAAGCTCCTACCGTCGTTCTCGTGGCATCGTCACACTTTTTTACCCAATCTTACCGGAAGTAAGATGAAATCGGAGATGAATTGGGGGCAGTAATATCGGGAATGTCAGATTGAGGCCCCGGGAACCATTCCGAGCACCGATTTTATCTTTGTTAAATAAACAAAGCTCCTAGCGTCGTTCTCGCAGCATCGTCAGACTTCTCGACCCAATCTGACCGGAAGTAGGATAAAATCGGAGACGAATTCGGGGCAGTAATGTCGGGAATGTCCCATCAAGGCTCCGAGAACCATTCCGAGCACCGATTTTATCTTTGTTAAATAAACAAAGCTCCTACCGTCGTTCTCGTGGCATCGTCAGACTTCTCGACCCAATCTGACCGGAAGTAGGATAAAATCGGAGACGAATTCGGGGCAGTAATGTCGGGAATGTCCGATCAAGGCTCTGAGAACCATTCTGAGCACCGATTTTATCTTTGTTAAATAAACAAAGCTCCTACCATCGTTCTCGCGGCATCGTCAGACTTCTCGACCCAATCTGATTGGAAGTAGGATAAAATCGGAGACGAATTGGTGGCAGTAATATCGGGAATGTCCGATTGAGGTCCGGGGAACCATTCCGAGCACTGATTTTATCTTTGTTAAATAAACAAAGCTCCTAGCGTCGTTCTCGCGGCATCGTCAGACTTCTCGATCCAATCTGACCGGAAGTAGGATAAAATCGGAGACGAATTGGGGGCAGTAATATCGGGAATGTCCGATCGAGGCCCCGGGAAGCATTCCGAACACCGATTTTATCTTTGTTTAATAAACAAAGCTCCTTCCGTCGTTCTCGCGGCATCGTCAGACTTCTCGACCAAATTTGACCGGAAGTAAGATAAAATTGGAGACGAATTGGGGGCAGAAATATGGGGAATGTCCTATCGAGGCCACGGGAACCATTCCGAGCACCGATTTTATCTTTGTTAAATAAACAAAACTGCTAGCGTCGTTCTCGCGCCATCGTCAGACTTGTCGACCCAATCTGACCGGAAGTAGGATAAAATCGGAGACGAAGTCGGGGCAGTAATGTTGGGAATGTCCGATCAAGGCTCCGAGAACCATTCCGAACACCGATTTTATCTTTGTTCAATAAACAATGCTCCTAGCGTCGTTCTCGCGGCATCGTCAGACTTGTCGACCCAATCTGACCGGAAGTAGGATAAAATCGGAGACGAATTCGGGGTAGTAGTATCGGGAATGTCCGATCGAGGCCCTGGGAACTATTCCGAGCGCCGATTTTATCTTTGTTGAATAAACAAAGCTCCTACCGTCGTTCTCGTGGCATCGTCACACTTTTTGACCCAATCTTACCGGAAGTAAGATGAAATCGGAGATGAATTGGGGGCACTAATATCGGGAATGTCCGATCGAGGCCCCGGGAACAATTCCGAGCGCCGATTTTATCTTTGTTGAATAAACAAAGCTCCTACCGTCGTTCTCGTGGCATCGTCACACTTTTTGACCCAATCTTACCGGAAGTAAGATGAAATCGGAGATGAATTGGGGGCAGTAATATCGGGAATGTCAGATTGAGGCCCCGGGAACCATTCCGAGCACCGATTTTATCTTTGTTAAATATACAAAGCTCCTAGCGTCGTTCTCGCAGCATCGTCAGACTTCTCGACCCAATCTGACCGGAAGTAGGATAAAATCGGAGACGAATTCGGGGCAGTAATGTCGGGAATGTCCTATCAAGGCTCCGAGAACCATTCCGAGCACCGATTTTATCTTTGTTAAATAAACAAAGCTCCTACCGTCGTTCTCGTGGCATCGTCAGACTTCTCGACCCAATCTGACCGGAAGTAGGATAAAATCGGAGACGAATTCGGGGCAGTAATGTCGGGAATGTCCGATCAAGGCTCTGAGAACCATTCTGAACACCGATTTTATCTTTGTTAAATAAACAAAGCTCCTACCATCGTTCTCGCGGCATCGTCAGACTTCTCGACCCAATCTGATTGGAAGTAGGATAAAATCGGAGACGAATTCGGGGCAGTAATATCGAGAATGTCCGATCGAGGCCCCGGGAACCATTCCGAGCATCGATTTTATCTTTGTCAAATAAACAAAGCTCCTAGCGTCGTTCTCGCGGCATCGTCACACTTCTTGACCCAATCTGACCGGAAGTAAGATAAAATCGGAGATGAATTGGGGGCAGGCATATCGGGAATGTCCGATTGATGCCCCGGGAACCATTCCGAGCACCGATTTTATCATTATTAAATAAACAAAGTTCCTACCGTCGTTCTCGCGGCATCGTTAGACTTCTCGACCCAATCTGATTAGAAGTAGGATAAAATCGGAGACGAATTCGGGGCAGGAATATCGAGAATGTCCGATCGAGGCCCCGGGAACCATTCCGAGCATCGATTTTATCTTTGTTAAATAAACAAAGCTCCTAGCGTCGTTCTCGCGGCATCGTCACACTTCTTGACCCAATCTGACCGGAAGTAAGATAAAATCGGAGACGAATTGGTGGCAGTAATATCGGGAATGTCCGATTGAGGTCCCGGGAACCATTCCGAGCACTGATTTTATCTTTGTTAAATAAACAAAGCTCCTAGCGTCGTTCTCGCGGCATCGTCAGACTTCTCGATCCAATCTGACCGGAAGTAGGATAAAATCGGAGACGAATTGGGGGCAGTAATATCGGGAATGTCCGATCGAGGCCCCGGGAAGCATTCCGAACACCGATTTTATCTTTGTTTAATAAACAAAGCTCCTTCCGTCGTTCTCGCGGCATCGTCAGACTTCTCGACCAAATTTGACCGGAAGTAAGATAAAATCGGAGACGAATTGGGGGCAGAAATATGGGGAATGTCCTATCGAGGCCCCGGGAACCATTCGGAGCACCGATTTTATCTTTGTTAAATATACAAAACTCCTAGCGTCGTTCTCGCGGCATCGTCATACTTGTCGACCCAATCTGACCGGAAGTAGGATAAAATTGGAGACGAAGTCGGGGCAGTAATGTTGGGAATGTCCGATCAAAGCTCCGAGAACCATTCCGAGCACCGATTTTATCTTTGTTCAATAAACAATGCTCCTAGCGTCGTTCTCGCGGCATCGTCAGACTTGTCGACCCAATCTGACCGGAAGTAGGATAAAATCGGAGACGAATTCGGGGTAGTAGTATCGGGAATGTCCGATCGAGGCCCCGGGAACTATTCCGAGCGCCGATTTTATCTTTGTTGAATAAACAAAGCTCCTACCGTCGTTCTCGTGGCATCGTCACACTTTTTGACCCAATCTTACCGGAAGTAAGATGAAATCGGAGATGAATTGGGGGCAGTAATATCGTGAATGTCCGATCGAGGCCCCGGGAACTATTCCGAGCGCCGATTTTATCTTTGTTTAATAAACAAAGCTCCTTCCGTCGTTCTCGCGGCATCGTCAGACTTCTCGACCAAATTTGACCGGAAGTAAGATAAAATCGGAGACGAATTGGGGGCAGAAATATGGGGAATGTCCTATCGAGGCCCCGGGAACCATTCCGAGCACTGATTTTATCTTTGTTAAATAAACAAAGCTCCTAGCGTCGTTCTCGCGGCATCGTCAGACTTGTCGACCCAATCTGACCGGAAGTAGGATAAAATCGGAGACGAATTCGGGGTAGTAGTATCGGGAATGTCCGATCGAGGCCCCGGGAACTATTCCGAGCGCCGATTTTATCTTTGTTCAATAAACAAAGCTCCTACCGTCGTTCTCGTGGCATCGTCACACTTTTTGACCCAATCTTACCGGAAGTAAGATGAAATCGGAGATGAATTGGGGGCAGTAATATCGGGAATGTCAGATTGAGGCCCCGGGAACCATTCCGAGCACCGATTTTATCTTTGTTAAATAAACAAAGCTCCTAGCGTCGTTCTCGCAGCATCGTCAGACTTCTCGACCCAATCTGACCGGAAGTAGGATAAAATCGGAGACGAATTCGGGGCAGTAATGTCGGGAATGTCCCATCAAGGCTCCGAGAACCATTCCGAGCACCGATTTTATCTTTGTTAAATAAACAAAGCTCCTATCGTCGTTCTCGTGGCATCGTCAGACTTCTCGACCCAATCTGACCGGAAGTAGGATAAAATCGGAGACGAATTGGGGGCAGTAATATCGGGAATGTCCGATCGAGGCCCCGGGAAGCATTCCGAACACCGATTTTATCTTTGTTTAATAAACAAAGCTCCTTCCGTCGTTCTCGCGGCATCGTCAGACTTCTCGACCAAATTTGACCGGAAGTAAGATAAAATCGGAGACGAATTGGGGGCAGAAATATGGGGAATGTCCTATCGAGGCCCCGGGAACCATTCGGAGCACCGATTTTATCTTTGTTACATAAACAAAACTCCTAGCGTCGTTCTCGCGGCATCGTCAGACTTGTCGACCCAATCTGACCGGAAGTAGGATAAAATCGGAGACGAAGTCGGGGCAGTAATGTTGGGAATGTCCGATCAAGGCTCCGAGAACCATTCCGAGCACCGATTTTATCTTTGTTCAATAAACAATGCTCCTAGCGTCGTTCTCGCGGCATCGTCAGACTTGTCGACCCAATCTGACCGGAAGTAGGATAAAATCGGAGACGAATTCGGGGTAGTAGTATCGGGAATGTCCGATCGAGGCCCCGGGAACTATTCCGAGCGCCGATTTTATCTTTGTTGAATAAACAAAGCTCCTACCGTCGTTCTCGTGGCATCGTCACACTTTTTGACCCAATCTTACCGGAAGTAAGATGAAATCGGAGATGAATTGGGGGCAGTAATATCGTGAACGTCCGATCGAGGCCCCGGGAACTATTCCGAGCGCCGATTTTATGTTTGTTGAATAAACAAAGCTCCTACCGTCGTTCTCGTGGCATCGTCACACTTTTTTACCCAATCTTACCGGAAGTAAGATGAAATCGGAGATGAATTGGGGGCAGTAATATCGGGAATGTCAGATTGAGGCCCCGGGAACCATTCCGAGCACCGATTTTATCTTTGTTAAATAAACAAAGCTCCTAGCGTCGTTCTCGCAGCATCGTCAGACTTCTCGACCCAATCTGACCGGAAGTAGGATAAAATCGGAGACGAATTCGGGGCAGTAATGTCGGGAATGTCCCATCAAGGCTCCGAGAACCATTCCGAGCACCGATTTTATCTTTGTTAAATAAACAAAGCTCCTACCGTCGTTCTCGTGGCATCGTCAGACTTCTCGACCCAATCTGACCGGAAGTAGGATAAAATCGGAGACGAATTCGGGGCAGTAATGTCGGGAATGTCCGATCAAGGCTCTGAGAACCATTCTGAGCACCGATTTTATCTTTGTTAAATAAACAAAGCTCCTACCATCGTTCTCGCGGCATCGTCAGACTTCTCGACCCAATCTGATTGGAAGTAGGATAAAATCGGAGACGAATTCGGGGCAGTAATATCGAGAATGTCCGATCGAGGCCCCGGGAACCATTCCGAGCATCGATTTTATCTTTGTTAAATAAACAAAGCTCCTAGCGTCGTTCTCGCGGCATCGTCACACTTCTTGACCCAATCTGACCGGAAGTAAGATAAAATCGGAGATGAATTGGGGGCAGTCATATCGGGAATGTCCGATTGATGCCCCGGGAACCATTCCGAGCACCGATTTTATCATTATTAAATAAACAAAGCTCCTACCGTCGTTCTCGCGGCATCGTCAGACTTCTCGACCCAATCTGACCGGAAGTAGGATAAAATCGGAGACGAATTGGGGGCAGTAATATCGGGAATGTCCGATCAATTCTCCGAGAACCATTCTGAGCACCGATTTTATCTTTGTAAAATAAACAAAGCTCCTACCATCGTTCTCGCGGCATCGTCAGACTTCTCGACCCAATCTGATTGGAAGTAGGATAAAATCGGAGACGAATTCGGGGCAGTAATATCGAGAATGTCCGATCGAGGCCCCGGGAACCATTCCGAGCATCGATTTTATCTTTGTTAAATAAACAAAGCTCCTAGCGTCGTTCTCGCGGCATCGTCACACTTCTTGACCCAATCTGACCGGAAGTAAGATAAAATCGGAGACGAATTGGTGGCAGTAATATCGGGAATGTCCGATTGAGGTCCCGGGAACCATTCCGAGCACTGATTTTATCTTTGTTAAATAAACAAAGCTCCTAGCGTCGTTCTCGCGGCATCGTCAGACTTCTCGATCCAATCTGACCGGAAGTAGGATAAAATCGGAGACGAATTGGGGGCAGTAATATCGGGAATGTCCGATCGAGGCCCCGGGAAGCATTTCGAACACCGATGTTATCTTTGTTTAATAAACAAAGCTCCTTCCGTCGTTCTCGCGGCATCGTCAGACTTCTCGACCAAATTTGACCAGAAGTAAGATAAAATCGGAGACGAGTTGGGGGCAGAAATATGGGGAATGTCCTATCGGGGCCCCGGGAACCATTCCGAGCACCCATTTTATTTTTGTTAAATAAACAAAACTCCTAGCGTCGTTCTCGCGGCATCGTCAGACTTGTCGACCCAATTTGACCGGAAGTAGGATAAAATCGGAGACGAAGTCGGGGCAGTAATGTTGGGAATGTCCGATCAAGGCTCCGAGAACCATTCCGAGCACCGATTTTATCTTTGTTCAATAAACAATGCTCCTAGCGTCGTTCTCGCGGCATCGTCAGACTTGTCGACCCAATCTGACCGGAAGTAGGATAAAATCGGAGACGAATTCGGGGTAGTAGTATCGGGAATGTCCGATCGAGGCCCCGGGAATTATTCCGAGCGCCGATTTTATCTTTGTTGAATAAACAAAGCTCCTACCGTCGTTCTCGTGGCATCGTCACACTTTTTGACCCAATCTTACCGGAAGTAAGATGAAATCGGAGATGAATTGGGGGCAGTAATATCGGGAATGTCAGATTGAGGCCCCGGGAACCATTCCGAGCACCGATTTTATCTTTGTTAAATAAACAAAGCTCCTAGCGTCGTTCTCGCAGCATCGTCAGACTTCTCGACCCAATCTGACCGGAAGCGGAAGTAGGATAAAATCGGAGACGAATTCGGGGCAGTAATGTCGGGAATGTCCCATCAAGGCTCCGAGAACCATTCCGAGCACCGATTTTATCTTTGTTAAATAAACAAAGCTCCTACCGTCGTTCTCGTGGCATCGTCAGACTTCTCGACCCAATCTGACCGGAAGTAGGATAAAATCGGAGACGAATTCGGGGCAGTAATGTCGGGAATGTCCGATCAAGGCTCTGAGAACCATTCTGAGCACCGATTTTATGTTTGTTAAATAAACAAAGCTCCTACCATCGTTCTCGCGGCATCGTCAGACTTCTCGACCCAATCTGATTGGAAGTAGGATAAAATCGGAGACGAATTCGGGGCAGTAATATCGAGAATGTCCGATCGAGGCCCCGGGAACCATTCCGAGCATCGATTTTATCTTTGTTAAATAAACAAAGCTCCTAGCGTCGTTCTCGCGGCATCGTCACACTTCTTGACCCAATCTGACCGGAATTAAGATAAAATCGGAGATGAATTGGGGGCAGTCATATCGGGAATGTCCGATTGAGGCCCCGGGAACCATTCCGAGCACCGATTTTATCTTTGTTAAATAAACAAAACTCCTAGCGTCGTTCTCGCGGCATCGTCAGACTTGTCGACCCAATCTGACCGGAAGTAGGATAAAATCGGAGACGAAGTCGGGGCAGTAATGTTGGGAATGTCCGATCAAGGCTCCGAGAACCATTCCGAGCACCGATTTTATCTTTGTTCAATAAACAATGCTCCTAGCGTCGTTCTCGCGGCATCGTCAGACTTGTCGACCCAATCTGACCGGAAGTAGGATAAAATCGGAGACGAATTCGGGGTAGTAGTATCGGGAATGTCCGATCGAGGCCCCGGGAACTATTCCGAGCGCCGATTTTATCTTTGTTGAATAAACAAAGCTCCTACCGTCGTTCTCGTGGCATCGTCACACTTTTTGACCCAATCTTACCGGAAGTAAGATGAAATCGGAGATGAATTGGGGGCAGTAATATCGGCAATGTCAGATTGAGGCCCCGGGAACCATTCCGAGCACCGATTGTATCTTTGTTAAATAAACAAAGCTCCTAGCGTCGTTCTCGCAGCATCGTCAGACTTCTCGACCCAATCTGACCGGAAGCGGAAGTAGGATAAAATCGGAGACGAATTCGGGGCAGTAATGTCGGGAATGTCCCATCAAGGCTCCGAGAACCATTCCGAGCACCGATTTTATCTTTGTTAAATAAACAAAGCTCCTACCGTCGTTCTCGTGGCATCGTCAGACTTCTCGACCCAATCTGACCGGAAGTAGGATAAAATCGGAGACGAATTCGGGGCAGTAATGTCGGGAATGTCCGATCAAGGCTCTGAGAACCATTCTGAGCACCGATTTTATCTTTGTTAAATAAACAAAGCTCCTACCATCGTTCTCGCGGCATCGTCAGACTTCTCGACCCAATCTGATTGGAAGTAGGATAAAATCGGAGACGAATTCGGGGCAGTAATATCGAGAATGTCCGATCGAGGCCCCGGGAACCATTCCGAGCATCGATTTTATCTTTGTTAAATAAACAAAGCTCCTAGCGTCGTTCTCGCGGCATCGTCACACTTCTTGACCCAATCTGACCGGAAGTAAGATAAAATCGGAGATAAATTGGGGGCAGTCATATCGGGAATGTCCGATTGAGGCCCCGGGAACCATTCCGAGCACCGATTTTATCATTATTAAATAAACAAAGCTCCTACCGTCGTTCTCGCGGCATCGTCAGACTTCTCGACCCAATCTGACCGGAAGTAGGATAAAATCGGAGACGAATTGGGGGCAGTAATATCGGGAATGTCCGATCAATTCTCCGAGAACCATTCTGAGCACCGATTTTATCTTTGTTAAATAAACAAAGCTCCTACCATCGTTCTCGCGGCATCGTCAGACTTCTCGACCCAATCTGATTGGAAGTAGGATAAAATCGGAGACGAATTCGGGGCAGTAATATCGAGAATGTCCGATCGAGGCCCCGGGAACCATTCCGAGCATCGATTTTATCTTTGTTAAATAAACAAAGCTCCTAGCGTCGTTCTCGTGGCATCGTCACACTTCTTGACCCAATCTGACCGGAAGTAAGATAAAATCGGAGACGAATTGGTGGCAGTAATATCGGGAATGTCCGATTGATATCCCGGGAACCATTCCGAGCACTGATTTTATCTTTGTTAAATAAACAAAGCTCCTAGCGTCGTTCTCGCGGCATCGTCAGACTTCTCGATCCAATCTGACCGGAAGTAGGATAAAATCGGAGACGAATTGGGGGCAGTAATATCGGGAATGTCCGATCGAGGCCCCGGGAAGCATTCCGAACACCGATTTTATCTTTGTTTAATAAACAAAGCTCCTTCCGTCGTTCTCGCGGCATCGTCAGACTTCTCGACCAAATTTGACCGGAAGTAAGATAAAATCGGAGACAAATTGGGGGCAGAAATATGGGGAATGTCCTATCGAGGCCCCGGGAACCATTCCGAGCACCGATTTTATCTTTGTTAAATAAACAAAACTCCTAGCGTCGTTCTCGCGGCATCGTCAGACTTGTCGACCCAATCTGACCGGAAGTAGGATAAAATCGGAGACGAAGTCGGGGCAGTAATGTTGGGAATGTCCGATCGAGGCTCCGAGAACCATTCCGAGCACCGATTTAATTTTTGTTCAATAAACAATGCTCCTAGCGTCGTTCTCGCGGCATCGTCAGACTTGTCGACCCAATCTGACCGGAAGTAGGATAAAATCGGAGACGAATTCGGGGTAGTAGTATCGGGAATGTCCGATCGAGGCCCCGGGAACCATTCCGAGCACCGATTTTATCTTTGTTAAATAAACAAAGCTCCTAGCGTCGTTCTCGCGGCATCGTCCGACTTCTCGACTCAATCTGACCGGAAATAAAATAAAATCGTACACGGATTCGGGGAAGTACTATCAGGAATTTCCGATTGAGGCCCCTAGAAACGTTGCGAGCACCGATTTTATCTTTGTTAAATAAATAATGCTCCTTCCCTCGCTGTCGCAGGATCGTCAGACTTCTCGACCCGATCTGACCGGAAATAAGATAAAATCGGAGACGAATTCGGAGCAGTAGTGTCAGAAATGTCCGATCGGTGCTCCGAGAACCGTTGCGAGCACTGATTCTATCTTTGTTCAATAAATAAGGCTCCTTCCGTCGTTGTCGCAGCATCGTCAGATTTCTGGACTCAATCTGACCCATTGCGGAGCAAATGCTAACCCGCGATTCGCAAACCTGGTTCGTTTTCATCCCGCCCAAGATCATTTTATTCACTTAATATTTATTTTTGAAGAATCGAAAATAAGGAAGAAAACAACCTTATCATTCCTGTAGAAGTACGGTCTAAAATCGACCATGATTTTTTTCAGATTTTTTCCACCGACAATTGTTGGTTTGGCAGTGCAAAAACGAAAACAACCCAGTTTCACGGGATTAAAGTGCCTGAAATACCTTCATAGATTGAGGTTTAAGATAATCGATTGAACTTGATCTATAGATTGCGAACTTTATCGGATATAATGTCAATTTCGAAAATGTTTGCGGATTTCATGGTCCGCAAACAATATTTCTCATCATTTGCGATTCGCTAATAACTTTCGCAATAAATAATTCTATCAATACATTTTAAAGTAATTTTGCGTGAAATTATTATTTTTTGCCAAATTATACGAGCATTTTTATTTTTGACTTTTTATAAATTATTCAAAAATTCTGTACCTACAACATGTGAAGATAATTTATGCAACATTAGAAGACAGAAATCTCGTAATATTGGGTAAAAATTAATAATTCCACGTCAAATTACTTTAAAATGTATTGCTAGAATCATTTATTCCAAAAGTTGTTAGCGAATCGCAAATGATTGAAAATCATATTTGCAGTGCATGGAATCCTCGAACATTTTATAAATTGACGTTATTTTGAATCAAGTTCTCAGATAGGGACACATTCAGGTCCCTTGGCTCGACCGCGTATCATCGGACTCTGAACCAACTTCCTGTGACAGCCGACCATTCGGAAGTTGCAGCTGTGACGTCAGCAGACTAGCACTTCCTATAGCACTGTCTTGCCTGACTTAGCTCGCTTGTTCCACTGATTAAATTCCGATTTATACACTTTAATCGTATGTTTGATATTTTTTTTCTGCCTGACGGGGAGCACAAATATAGTTTTTTGGGAGTGTCCCGTATTCGGAATTTTATAAACTTCATTCTCCTGCACGCAAAATGGATTTTTTATTCTTTTCCAGCATACTCCATTTTCTCTGGCAAATGCTATTCATGACAAAAATACGATATATTTTTTTTCAAAGAAAGCGTGAAAAACCATTAAAAATCATATTTTTATCAGTCGCAAAATCACCGCGCAAGACCCTCTAAAAACACCTGTCCACCTTATAAAAGTCACCCTGTATGCTGCTGACTTTTTAGACGTATTTGTATGCGTACTAAAACTCTCCAGGAATTCAGAACAAACAATGAACAGTGATAAATTGTCCAGGCATGAGACAAGGGAGGAAAGGTACCCGTGCTCGATTGTTGTGTGGTGGGCCTTGACAAAAAAAAAATTATTTTGTCCGAAGGTATTGGCTACATCTCACATACGTTTTTGTGTGCAGGAGAACTCGCCAGTATTTCAAAAACAAATATGGGACAACAGTAAATCGGCAAGGGACACGAGGATTGACACTGCTCGAATGTTGAATGAAATACTTTCCAGAAAAAAATCATTCTGTATGCCTGACGGTTCTGGCTACTTCTTCCATGAATCTCAATGTGTAATGAAACTCTCTGGTACGCTTAATAAATCATTCGACAACAATCAATCAACAAGGGATGATAGAGACTGGTGTCCCGCCGTGCACTTCGGATCGAAACAATTATTTCGTGCGTCCGAAGTTTTTGGCTGTTTCTGACATCGGTTTTTTCGTGTTCTAAAAGTCTCTAGTAGTTGAAAAAAAAATATTTGTCTCAACTCATTGGCGGAGAGGGAGACAGAACATGAATCGAATGTTGTATGGTACAGGTTCAATTTAAAAAAAATCGATTTCCCATGTCTGAAGCTTCTAGTTACTTATCACAAATGTTTTTTCTATGTACGAGACCTTCCTCGTACTGTAGAAAAAAATATTAGACAACAATCAGTCATCAAGGGATGATCGGTGACACTGCTCGATTGTTCTGCCGTACAACTTCTATGAAAAAAATTCTTCCGCGCCTCTCAAGCTTATGGCTACTTCTTAATCATCATTCTGTATGTATTGTATCTCTCTAGTACTATAAAGAAGTGCTAGACAACGAGAAGTGATGAAGGGAGAGAAGGTACCACAGCGCGATTGTTGTGTGGTGGAGCTTGAATTGAAAAAATTGTTTCGTGTGTCCGCAGCTTTTGGCTACTTCTCATATACGTCTTAATGTATAGAAGAACTCGCCAGGATTTCAAAAACACATATTGGACAACAATGAAGCGGCGAGGAATGAGAAATAACACTGCTCGAGTGTTGTATGGAACGATTTTCAGAAAACAATCATACGCGATATCTGAAGCTTCTGGCTACTTCTTTCATGTGTCGTTCTGTGTACTCAAACTCTCTAGTATGCTACACTGTAAAAAAAGTCATAAAATTTACTATACTTTTATAATTGAAAATTTCTAAACTCGGAATATGAAACGCAAATTCGCACTTCAGTAATGGAAACTTCAGTAACGTAAATGAATTTTCATAGATGCGTATACATTTTAATATATGGGACATTGAATGTTAGTATGCTGCGTATGAGCTTTTCAACGCGCATCATAATAATACAAATATTTGTTTGATTAATGCAACAAACGTATATGATTTCATTATTTACACAAAAAGTATTAAAATCGCAATATGACTATTATTTTTAACTTCATTCTGTTAAAAAGTACAATACATTGTACATTGAAAATTACAAAACGCTGTTTAAAGAAATATTAAATTTAAAATACTTTTACAATACTATGGTAAATGAAATTTCAATACTTAGTATATGAATGAATATTTAGGCTTCAGTGTTGTAAAATTCAATACCGGACCTACATTTCATACGGTTTTACATTTCGTAATACGTAGGAATTGAATATTAATACACTACCTACAATTTTTTAAGGCGTCCAATAGAAAAATAAATATTCTTAGTTGAAAAATACAACAAGCGTTTTGAATATATAATAAGTAGACGAAGTAAGAAAATTACAAACTGACTTAATTTTTACAATACTGGGTTCAGGAGTATACAATTTTTTGTGCACTGAATATTATGATAGACTGGAGAATATTTAGAAATGAATAGGACATTTACAATACGAAGGCACGTACATTTTCTGACTTACGAGGAGACGGCTGAGCCTGGATGCCGCGAATCGGGTTCTTCTTTCGCGTGGTGAAAGTTGAAGACCTCCGAATTAACGTCGTTTTTTATTTTTGTTCCAATAGGCCTTAGTTGCTGAGATATCGCGATTTGAAAATTTGGGAGTTTCGAACGGAGCCAAGCCGGTTTCGGCTCACGCGTAGAGTACGTTGAGCGTTGATATTTAAGTCAAGTGCGGCCGTAGCTAATACGGTAAGACGACGGACTGGCATTCTGAAAGTTCACGGTTCGCGTCCCTATGCTTTTTTTTATTTCCATTTTTTTCTTTCTAATCTCTCATAATATTTTGCGTGTGCAGGTAAATAAGAAAATTTGAAAATATGTATTATTAGTTTTATTTATCTATTATATTAAAATAAGTATCCAATAATGAAGTCACAATTACATAGCAAAAAAATATTGTATAACAAATAATTAATCTAATTCACACTTGCAAATTTCGCGGCAGGTAATTATTCTGATTCTTCTTCTATCAGATCGGTATGCTGACAAATTGGAGGGTGGAAACCATCGTAAAAGCAAGGGAAGCACAAAGGCTTACGACACCACGAACATAAGATGAACGCAATACCACCGCAACCACATTAATTATTTTAATATAATAGATAACTAAAACTAGTAATACATATTTTCGAATTTTCTTATTTACCTGCACATGCAACGTCATGAGAGATTGTAAAATAAAATAAAAATTAAATTAAAAAAAAAGCACGGGGACGCGAACCGTGAACTGTCAAGTGCAAGTCTGTCGTCTTACCGTATTAGCTACGGCCGCTCTTGTCTCAATTATCAACGCTCAACTTAATCTACTCGCCAGCCGAAACCTGCTTGGCTCCATCCGAAACTCCCAAATTTTCAAATCGCGATATCTCAGCAACTAAGGCCTATTGGAACAAAAATTAAAAAAGACGTTAATTCGGGGGTCTTCAACTTTCACCACGCGACAGGAGAAACCGATTCGCGACATCCAGGCTCTCCCTTCTCCTTGTTAGTATATGTTTATTCTGATAGTCTGATTTAATATATAATTCAGTGCAGAAAACGTGAAATTCGTGCTTTGGTTAGCATGTTAAATCGAATCATAAAAAACGTATCGAGTAACACCAAATCTAAAGTAAGTGACGAACCGAACAAACAGCCAAGTCTAGTTAAACCCCAAGCGCGGCTATTACTTAAATACGAGAAAACTATTTATACCACCAAATGCCGTCGTGGTGCCATTGGTAGAGCGGTTGCCTATCGTTTTGGAGGTACTGAGTTCGATCCCCGGTGCTTGCAATATTTTTTTTCGCATTTATGTAGGTATTCGGTTATGTATTAATGATTCGTACGCATTACATTGTTTTTGTATACAAATGAAAATAACAATGAAAAAAACATACATGATTGTATATTCATGGAAAAAAGCCCGTGCCGAGGATCGAAAAATTTGAAAACGAAGATTTCAAAATAATAAGAAAATTCTGAAAAAATGCATAAGCATTTAGAAAAATATACACATTGGATTCATATAAAAAAAGGACTGACCAAAAAAACTTTTATAATTACTTGTTTCAACAATTTGTTAAAAACTTGGAGGCGATATTGTTGTTGATAATTATTGTTTATAATGTGCCAAATAGTGTTAAAATTTTTCAGATTCTTATTGAATCACGAAGTACGGAAATTCCAATCTATTGCAATTTTTAGCTGGGACTATATATCCCTCATACAGCCGTCAGGATGTTCTGGCTGTACAGTCCCAGCCAAAAATTGTAATTGATGAGAATTTTCGTACTTCGTGACTCAATGAAAATCTGTAAAAATTGAACAACATTTGGCATGACATGAACGAAAAATATCAATAACAATATCGCACAAAAGTTATTAATAAATTGTTTAAACAAATAATTTTGCAGTACATTTTCGATTACCTCTATTTTTTCTTGTACGAATCGAAAGTGTGCATTTTTCTGAACGCTAGCGAATTTTTTTAGAATTTTCTTATCATTTTGAAATCACCGTTTTCAGATTTTTTAATTTCTTTTAAATATCAAAATGATAAGAAAATTCTGAAAAAATTCATGAGCGTTCAGAAAAATGCATACTTTTGATTCGTACAAGAAAAAACAGAGGTCACCAGAAAGTTATAGCACAATTATTTGATTAAACGATTTGATACCAACTTTTGGGCAATATAATCATTTATAATTTTTGTTCATATCATGCCAAATGTTGTTGAATTTTTTCAAATTTTTAGTGAGTCACGAAGTACGACAATTCTCACTGATTACAATTTTTGGCTGGGACTGTATAGCCAGAACATCGTTAATGTGATTTTTATATTCTTAATTCTTCAATATTCTGCATTTAAGGGGAATAGCAATTTTCCATTGTTCATTCCATTCGGAATGGATATTTCGTGGTTTGTGTAAAAATGTGATGCAGAAAGTTTGTGATAAACCGACAAACAATAAAAGTGATCGGACAAGGATTCGTAATTCACAGGTAAGTCAATTTTAAATAATTTATGATTGCACTTCGCCCGATGTAAAAAAAAACGACTCGACAGAGAACTTGTAGCTCGTATCAAAAAAAAAAATTGGTCGAGTTTATCATACAGATTGAATTCGCCGGTTCTTTTGTTGCCGCGTACTTGATTTTGTCTATTGCGATCGAGATTTCAGAAATTCAACGATTATTTCTAACGATCTATACTGGTTCTTTCAAAATGAAACAGTTCCCACGTCGGCGAGTGGTGTCGTTGTTGAGCGTTCAGCGCCACCGTTGCGGAAACGGTTGCTACATATAATACTCAATTCAACGTCGGACAGTGCCTGACGAGTCGCGTTTCGATATAGTCGAAAGCTGCCAGAGATACATTTTCTCTCTCTCTCTCTCAGTACTCTTTAAATTCGGTCTACGATCTGCGAGAGACAAGTAAGGTTCATTTTATTACACGATTGTTTTATTTTTTACCATTTTTTATGTTCCCAAGCTCACGGCTGAGTACGAGCGGCGTGATTTCGGTTTAGGGAGGTTATGTTGCCACGTGTTGCATAATTTCGAAAGACAAGTTTCGTTTTGATAAAACGATATGCCTAAGATGTAGTTCCTTGTATTCGAGAGATAAAAAGTATGAATCTCGAATATCCGCGTTCGTATTCTCCATTTTCATTTATTCGCACAAATTTTTTTTCGATTCACACAGCCACCCACACTATTACACTGAGACGAGAAGAACATATATTTTCTCTGCGTTGCAATCTTAAACATATTCATCACATCGACTATGTATTTATGACTGGACTTTCTGTCCGCTGTGAGGAATTTCAATCATTTTCCAAAAGTAGCTGCAGTGAGTGAATTCGATTTTTCAAACTTTATCTCTGAACGACTGATAACTCCTCTGCCGGAGAGATAACTTGTTCCGCTGTCTACTTTTGTTTCTTGCTATTTCTCTACCTCCGCTAGGTAGAATTTCAATTCATTTTTCAAAAGTAGCTGCGTCAAGTGATTTCAAGCTTTCATACTTTTTCTCAAAACTTCAATTCTTTTTCTACCGGGGAGAAAACTTGTTCCGCTGTCTATTTTGTTTCTTGCTATTTCTGTACCTGCGCCAGATACAATTTCAATTGGTTTGTCAAAATTAGCTACATCTGGTTATTTCAATATTTGATACTTTTTCTCAAAACTTCAATTCTTCTTCTACCGGAGAGCAACATTTTACGACATTTTCTGATTAATTATATCGGTTCTTTCAAAATACAGCATTTCTAACGTCGGCGAGTAGTGTTGTTTTGAGCGTTCAGCGCCACCGTTGCGGAAACGGTTGCTACATACAATACGCAGTTCAACCTCGGACAGTGCCTGACGAGTCGCGTTCCAGTACATTCGAAAGCTGCCAGAGATACATTTTCTCTCTTTCAGTAGTCTTCAAATTCGATCTACGAACTGCGAGAGACAAGTAAGGTTCACTTTATTACACGATTATTTTATTTTTGACAATTTTTTTTGTTTCCAAACTCACGGTATGCTGAGCGCGAGCGGCGTGATTTCGGTCTAGGGAGGTTATGTTACCACGTGTTGCATAATTACGAAAAACAAGTTTCGTTCTGATAAAACGATATGCGTAAGATGCACTTCCTTGTATTCGAGAGATAAAAAGTATGAATCTCGACTATCCGCGTTTGTATTCTCCATTTTCATTAATTCGCACAAATTTTTTTCGATTCACACAGCCACGCTCACTATTACACTGAGAAGAGAAAAAAAAATGTTCTCTGAGTTGCAATCTTAAACATAGTCATCACATCGACTATGTATTTATGACTGGACTTTCTGTCCCCTGTGAGAAATTTCAATCATTTTTTAAAAGTAGCTGCGGCGAGTGAATTCGGTTTTTTAATCTTTATCTCTGAACGACTGATAACTCCTCTGCCGGAGAGAAAACTTGTTCCACTGTCTACTTTTGTTTCACGCTATTTCTCTACCTCTGCAAGGTACAATTTCAATTTATTTTTCAAAAGTAGCTGCGTCAAGTGATTTCAAGTTTTCATACTTTTTCTCAAAACTATAATTATTCTTCTACCGGGGAGAAAACTTGTTCCGCTGTCTACTTTTATTTCTTGCTATTTCTTTACGTCCACTAGTTAGAATTTCAATTCATCTTTCAAAATGAGCTACGTTAGGTTATTTCAATATTTCATATTTTTTCTCAAAACTTCAATTCTTTTTCTACCGGAGAGAAAATTTTAACATTTTGTGATTGATTATATTGGTTCTTTCAAAATACAGCATATCCCACATCGGCGAGTAGTGTCGTTGTTGAGCGTTCAGCGCCACCATTGTGGAAACGGTTGCTTCATATAATATACGCAATTCAACCTCGGACCGTGTCTGACGAGTCGCGTTTCAATACAGTCAAAAGCTGTCAGAGATAGATTTTCCTTCTCTCAGTACTCTTCAAATTCGGTCTACGATCTGCGCGAGACAAATAAGGCTCATTTTATTACACGATTATTATATTTTTAACTATTTTTTTGTTATCGATCGCAGGGTAGATTAACTGCGGGTGGCATGATTTTGGTGTAGAGTTTGTTTTTGTTGAGGATGTATGAGGGAGATCTCCCAGGTAAAAATTGAATCCGTTGGGAATTTCCAAACTTTGTGATTTAATAAAAACAAGAAGAAATCCAACATTTGGCATATTATGAATAATAATTGTCGACAATAATATTGCCAAAAAACTTATTAACAAATCGTTTAAACAAATAATTATTGTATAATTTTCTCGCCAAGTACTTTTTTTCTTATCCGCATCAAATGTGTGTATTTTTCAGTATTTTCTTATGTTTTTGAAATCCTCGTTTTTAAATTTTTCGAATGACTATGTATGCAATTTTTTGCTCAGTATGTTTGCATTTTTTTTCTTCAAATTAATGATAAACTTGTTTGCAAAAACATATACAAAATTTACACTTTTTTCTTTATATTTATAATTTTTTTTATAACATTTCACAAATTATAAGAAAATTTTTAAAAAATTCATAAACATTCGGAAAAATACACACATTTGATTCGGATAAGAAAAAAACGAATTGACCAGAAAATTATACAATAATTATTGGTTTAAACGATAAGCTTATACCCTTTGGGTAATATTGTTGTTAACAATTGTTGTTAATGATATGCCAAATGTCGGTGAATTTTTTCAGATTTTGATTCGAAACGAAGTACGGAAATTCTAATCAGATTCAATTTTTTGCTGGGAGATCTCCCTCATACATCCTTAATATGATATGCGTAAGGTACGTTTCCTTGAATATAAGAGATAAAAAATATGAATCTCAAATATCCGCGTTCGTATTCTACATTGTCATTAATTTCCACCCATTTTTTTTTATTCACACAGCCATGCACAGCATTACACTGAGACGAGAAAAAAATATTCTTCCTCTGAGTTGTTGCAATCTTAAAAATAGTAAACACATCGCCTATGTACCTATGACTGGACGTTCTGCCCGCTGTGAGGGATTTCAAATTATTTTCCAATAATAGCTACATCGAGTGAATTTGAATTTTCATACTCTTTCTCTGAACAACTGATAATTTTTGTACCGCAGAGAAACCTTGTACCGCTGTCTATTTTGTTTCCTGTACTTTCTTTTTCTCGACTGTGTACAATTTCAATTCATTTCGCAAAAGTAGCTGCGTCAAGTGATTTTTATATTTCATCTTTTTTCTCTAAACTACTAATTATTTTTCTACTGGAGAGAGAAATTGTTCCGTTCTCTATTTGGTCTCAAATTGAATTCCTAAATCATACATACTTATATCTAGTTAAAGGAAACTATGTAAATGTAAATGAAAATATCCCCCTATGTAAAAAAAGAAGAACTCGATAAAGAACTTGTAGCTTGTATAAGAAAAAATAAATTTTCCGAGTTTTCCTGTCAGATTCAATTCATCGGTCCTTTTTCGTCATGTACTCGATTTTGCCTTACGCAATCGCGATTTTCCAGTGTCACTTCGGTCTTTTTATCATCTATATTCAACCGTTTCGATGTAGAATCTGGTTCACCGTCAGAGTGTTTAGTAGTATAGTAATTTGCAAAAACGATTTTCTTCTTGATAATACGTACATAGAGATAAGAAAAGTCAATATTCTTTATTTATTCATACAGATTTCAGACATAAACTTATGGAAGATATCTTTCAACCTTTTTTTTATTGGCTATGCCCAACGTCAATTAACTGTTCAAAGTTTACTGTAACAAATGATGTTAATATTTCTTCACTTTTGATCAACAAATTTTTGCAATCAAATTTCTGAAGCTTACAATAGCATTTCAAATTTCTTCCTACTTTAATTTTTTCTCCACTGCAATAGATATTTATGAATTCGTTAAAAGTGTCGATGCTAAGTGCTTTGGATACTCGCAGAGCTTTCACTCACTGTCAATAACTCGAATCCCGTCCAAAAAATAACGTCTCGATGTTTTTTTTCATGTTTTTAAAATTTTATTTCGTAATTGAAATATGTTCATGCAAGTGAAAGATGTCTTACAATATATTTTTTGTGCAGTAACAAAGTTAGGGCAATTTATAACTTTTATCCGAACATACTTTGAACTTTGTCCGAGTATCCTGTGTAGTAAGTTTGTATTTTGTTTGTATTTCGTATTTTGTTGACTAAGTATTTTGTCTTGTCCACAAAATTTTTTAAAAGTACATAACTTGAAACTGTAAAGTCCACATGCTACATCTCTTCAAAATTAGTCTCTATATTTCCTGCTAGAACCTATTCCAATGACTCGACTCAAAAACTACTATGTAAATACATATTGATCAATTTATTGGTTTAGACAGAATGAAATATTCTTGTATCTTTAGCACATGCTGAAAGTACATTTATCAAAATGAAGAAATCTCTCCATTTCAGTGTATACTATATGTTCCATTTTCTTTTTAATCTTGCAGATAGAATGTATATATGTCAATTTTGTAACTATCAGTCTCAGGGACTGATACCGTATTTGGCACATCGTCAATTACATTTCAATATAACACAGAAATTTCATTGCGGTTTCAACGGTTGCAAAAAGATTTTCCGGTTAGAAGGCTCTTTGAGAGCTCACTTATGGCGAGTTCATAGCGTTTGCTTGAAAAAAAAAAAACAATCGACGCTCTCGATACTACCCATACCGAAAAAACGAAATACTTCTGCTCGATTCCTCTTTGCAGAAAGGAATTTGATTCCCGACAAAAAATCATTAAACATATGAACTTTCATATCCGACGTGGAGAAAGAGTAAAGTGTCCTTTTACTGATTGCATTAAAGAGTACGACGTGTTACATTCTTTCTCAGGTCATGTCTCTAAGAAGCATCCACCTAGCACTAGAAGCCTCGCGTTTGATATGCCCGCATTGGATTGCGCAGTAGTTGCTGTCAATGAAAATCAAGTGGTTCAAGAAATTGGAGAACCATCAAATCTACCACATTGTGACAGTGTTGTTATCGATGATACCCAAAACGAATATTCCAAAGATCTGTTCAAATTGAACATGGCGCAATTATTTTTGAAATTGGAGTCCTTGTCATTAGTACCAGTTTCCTCTCTTCAAACTGCGATTTTGGGTATCTCTAATGCGCATGAACAAAGTAACGCAATAATAAAAGCGAATTTGAGCGAACTTTTGAAAACGGAAAATGTTGTATCAGCTCGAATCAATTCGGAGATCGATAAAATATTTAATGAAGACCCTTTTTCCGAAGCAGTAAAACAGTTGAATACAGCCTACAAACGCAAACAATTTTACACTGCTAGCTGTGCTTTTGTTGAACCCGTTGAAGTCATTTTGAGCAAAGATCATAACGACAAATCATTCTTCCATTACGTTCCTATACAAGAAACAGTGAAACAACTTTTTACCGATAAATCACGCAGTGATGAGTTGCGCAGAAAGTTTGAAAATTGTGAAAGAGATGTTCTTGAAGATTTCACAGACGGATCTTTGTACAAAGAGTCTGTCTTTTTAAAAAAAAATCCAAATGCCCTGAAAATAATTTTATACCAGGACGCTTTCGAGGTAGTAAATCCCATTGGTACTGCTATTCACAAACATAAATTGATCGGCATTTACTTAAGCGTCGGTAATTTTCCTGAATACATACGATCGCAAGTCAATTCGATAAAACTGGTTGCGCTTTGCAAAGAAAAAGACTTTGATCACGACAAAGTTTATGGAAAAATTGTGCAAGATTTAAAAGAATTTGAAACAACTGGAGTACAACTGCCATCGGGGGGAAATGTGAAAGGTTCGCTTGTTTTCATTGTAGGAGATAATTTGGGAAGTCATGAACTCGGCGGATTCGTGACAAATTTCAGTACATCGAAACATTTTTGTCGGTATTGTTTAATTACGAGAGATGAGCTGAATGAAGACGTCGATATTCAATGTATGACGTCGAAGCAAAGAACTATTGAAAATTACAATTATGCGTTGGAAGAAAAAAATAAAGCCGACCACTACCAAGGTATAAAATTCAATTCAAAGTTTAACGAGTTGTCTTACTTTCACGTTTGTGCTCCAGGTTTGCCACCCTGTCTCGGTCACGATTTGTTGGAAGGAGTTGTCGCATATGATTTGAAATTTTTTATTGATTACTTCATTCAAGCCAAATGGTTTTCAATATCATTTTTGAATAAGCGGATTGATTCTTTTAATTATTCCAAAGAAGATTTACGCGATAAGCCATGTCTAATTTCAATTAAAAAGAAAAGAATTGTCGGGGGGGCTTGGCAAATTTTCATATTTCTCAAGCTTTTTCCACTATTTATAGTGGACAAAATCAAAAATCATATGGATGACATGTGGCAAGCCGTTCTTCTTCTTGAAGAAATCGTTGAGATTGTTTGCGCTCCTAAAATTAACAACCATTCTTTGCCATACTTGGACAGAATCATAAGCGAATACATGGTACTGAGAAAAACCTTAGCACAGAATATTCGTCCGAAACACCATTACTTGAGACATTACCCTGAATTAATAGTGAAATTTGGCCCTTTAATGAAAGTGTGGTCTTTGCGCTTTGAGAGCAAGCATACTTATTTCAAGCGAGTTCTTCGTTACAGCCGAAATTATGTCAATGTAACCAAATCTCTCAGTGAAAAACACGAGTTAATGCAAAGTTTTATTCGGTCGGGCGCCGATATCAGACCAGTAATCGAACTCAAAGGGAATTCTCATTTTCAAAAATGTCTTCATCATGAAAATATACAGTTAGCAGTTGAAAATGTTCGTTTTCCTCAGCAATGCAATCAAGCAACGGTAAAGGGAATCACGTACAAAGTCGGCGATTGTTTAATCATTGGGCAAAGAGGATATCAATATGGCACTGAAGTTGGAAAAATAGTTCTCATACTGAGCGATGAAGAAGTTGTGTTCATGGTATTCGAAGTATTAAAGACACGTTTTGTTCCATATCTTCGTGTTTATGAGATCGGTCAAGTTATCAAATATATTTGCTTACCCTTACACGACTTGCCAAGTACAGAAAAATTGAACGTATATAACGCAGGATCCTTAATCTGCGTAAAACCAAATTATGCGTTAGTTGCGCGATCCTTATAACGATTTCACAGAAGGTAAGCTCACACACTGAAAAAATGTTATTTGCCTGGGTTTCGGGAAATGTCCAAGTGCACTAATACTTGTATTATTCAAAAAATGCAGTGGTTGTGCAATCGTCACGGCGAAAGTAACAGGAAACAAAAACTCTTGAAAATAACTTTATTTAAAATGAGCTGTACTTTGATCTTTGATCTGTCAAAAATGAAAAATGTATAATAGAAATAAGTGACGTTTCATTTCGTTTGTTTTGCTGTTTTTTGTGTTTTGTGTTGTTTTTGTGTTTACGATGTTTTTTTTTACTTACAGGATTGTACATAAGTAGCATGTCTCTGTTCAAAGTTTGCTTACCTGACCGCTCTAAAAAAATAATAGTGAAAGCAGCCACACTAACAGAACTAATTGGCAATGCCAAAAAAAAACTGAACTTTTCCGACGGCGTTTACAAGGTTATAAGCTTTTTTTTATATATTTTATTACATTACTTTGAAATGCATGACCCACAGCACACTGACATGAAGTAAAAATGTTTTAATTAATGTAGATCGCATGCTTCTAGAAATATTTTGCTGTTTCAAACATCTTTCTTTGTGCTATTCCAATATGTACGGGATACGCGTCAGAATGAAGATGCTTATTTTGCTCCACATTGTAGGATATTTCGAAACGACTGTCTCCGTAATGAATTATCAAAATCAGTTGGAAGTCCTTTTCGTAATATGTACTATTGAAATCACTCGTAAAAATCCTTTCTCAGTTTTGTCACAACACAGATTTCACTGTCAATATTAGAGGATTTAAACTTTGCAATCAACTTTACGTTTCCACCGTTGACGGTGAATTTCTTTTCTCTTACAGCACTATAAAATTTTGTTTCTTTTTGAAAACCTAAATCAATTTGTACGTTTTTAAAAACTGAAATCTCCGTGTCTAATCTCGAAAAATGATATAAACTTGCTCTAAATTAAAGACAACGTTTTTTGTTACGCAATTAATTGACGTAAATTTAATACAAACGTTCGTCGATACATTTCTTAAGTAATTTAAAAAAAAAGTTCCGGAGTTCCACTTGGAATTTATAGCGACATTTTTATAAAACGTAACTTCGTTGTCCAAATGCTCGATTATTATGAACATTAAAAATCTGATCAAAATAGCATTCATGTAATTCACATTAACGAACATTATTCTAACATTTATACGAATTTTCACTTTCATAATATTGAGACACCTTCAATTTGTTGTACAGTTTATTCCCTTCGAACATTTTTAATAAAGATATAGCTGTTCGAATAGGACGAAAATATCAGAACGAAATGAATGAATCTTTATTTTGATGCTTAGTGTATCCATACTAAATTCAACGGCCATCATAACGTGATAACGGCTTTCATCCAGGTGGCTTTAGAAGAAGACGGAACGGAAGTAGATGACGATGACATTCTCCTAGAACTCGACAAGATTTCATCAACACCGATTTGTTTGATGTTAATACCCGAAGATGGAACTTGGCAATCATTAACTGAGAGTTCGAAAACATCACTCGAAGTTAAGCAGTCCACTTCAACTGCGAATGAACGTTCGAACAACGAATCACCATTGACTTTCGGAGAATCGTCTTGTAGCAACATTTGGGCAAAATTCCCGGAGCGTCTGATACAATGTAGCAAGAACGGACAAAGGGCCTACGAAGTTGATCGACGAGCAATGGTGGCTAGTATCGCGGATCACATGATTCACCATTTAAAAGATTATTCGCGATCAACGGCAGAAAGAATTGCGAAAATGATCACGGAAAAATATCCGAAATCTTTCAGTGATGTAATCAGCAACAAAGTAGTTGGTACGGGTATGGAAACATTGCGTCAACAAATTTACAATGCTGTAAATTATCGCAAATTTGACAAGGAAGCGAAGAGACGTGCCGAATTCGGACTGAACGATAAGGATGATAATGATGATGTTTCTGAACCCGGACAACCGCCGCGGAAACAAGACGAATACGGTTGCGTCGAGTACCAACCTCTTCTACCGCCGACAGAAACTGCACAATCTCAAATCGACAAAAGAAATTCCCTTATCAAATTCTTTGAAGCCAAGGAAAAAGATGACGAAAAAATCATTAATTTGATGAACGATACGTATCCGACGCAGCGAATGGAAATCAACAAAAAAAAGAACCCTATCCCAATTGTTCCAAGACTGGCCATATTTAAAAACACCGAAATACATCGAGGATCATGCTTCACGTCTTCTTGGCAAGCCCATCTGCAAAACGTGGGAAGAATATTTGCCCAAAATCGCGAAATTACTGAGAAAGTATACTATTTACACTGAGAAATCTCAATTATTGAAAGCGAAAAAATCAGCAAGCGATAAGCAAGGAAATGAGAAGTCGAGCTATGTTCTCAATCTCATAGCAGAAGCTCGAGCTTCGAGTGCTGCCACGAAAAGCGATATTCCGATGATGGCACTCACGTTCCCTTTAATCGCTATACAACTAAAAGAGGACTTGCAGCACTTATGTAAAGTTGTATCTGTACGTTTTATAATACAATCCTATTAACGAACCATACAATTCTAATACTATTTATAACAAATTAAAATTTGCTTGCTTTACACGTAATTTCTTAATTATTTTCAAATGAATATTTCAATCACTCGGTGAGCTTACTCTGCTTTTTTTGCTTCTCATATCAGACTTGTTTCACTGTCACTATTTTTTGAACATTTCTACTTTTCCAGTTTCTTTTTGTTTTCAAAATATCGTTGAGACCATTGTAATGATAATTTTTTTAATGCTTTTATATGCTTGTAACTCTGCTTACAGGAAGATGTGCTGGCTACCGAGATTTGCAACGAAATTGATGACGACTTCCCGATCCTTATTATAAGAGGCAAGTTCACGAAAGTACCGAATAATTTAATAATAAAAAGACATTTCTATTTTACAAAACGTTATTAAACATTATTTAATGTAGCATCAACGTCATCAATCATTTATAGCAAAACGATATCGATTCAATTTCATGGAACTAATCTTCTAAATTTTACTGAACCTTGATAATTTCTGATATACGTGTATGTTTTTCGATTACAGGTAAATCACTGTTTGATAATGAAGCGAAATGCGACGTTATCATTGACGGGAACATCATCAGTGCCCGGGACGTGCTCGACGGAATGCTCGTCACGTTTCTCGGATATTACGTATTCGGTTACGAGTATCGGCCGGAAATCCCAAAAATTCTGGAATTCATTCAAAGGTGATGTATACATTTAAAATGAATTTGGTCATTATACGAGACGAAAAATAATTACAAAATTGTTTAAACAAAGCAAAATCACTTCTTCCTTTTTTATATAATTGTTCATAATAAGATGTGATCACTAATGACAGGAAATTTCAGGGACCATTGCTTGGAAATTCCTGACAATTATCGTAGAAACTTTGGAATAATAATTTTATTTAATCGCCTTTTTAAAATTTTCTTAAAATTCTGTGTTTCCTGTCTGTTTTTAGGGCGCTACTCCAGATCAATCCGCAAAGCGGCCATAAGCAAAAGGGGAATAAGAAGAAGAAAATGCTGTCCTTTGATGCAACAGTGATGAAGCTGGCCACTGCTTTGCAAGCGTTCGAGGAAGCCTGAAGTACCATATTGAAGCCAAGGAAAAAGATGAGGACACAATCACCAATTTGATGAACGATACGTATCCGACGCAGCGCATGGAAATCAACAAAAAATAAGAAGCCTAACCCAATTGTTCCAAGACTGGCCATATTTAAAAACACCGAAATACATCGAGGACCATGCTTCACGTCTTCTTGGCAAGCCCATCTGCAAAACGTGGGAAGAATATTTGCCCAAGATCGCGAAATTACTGAGAAAGTATAGTATTTACACTGAGAAATCTTAATTATTGAGGACTTGCTTATTAATTAAAGAGGACTTGCAGCACTTATGTAAAGTTGTATCTGTACGTTTTATAATACAATCCTATTAACGAACCATACAATTCTAATACTATTTATAACGAGTTAAAATTTGCTTGCTTTACACGTAATTTCTTAATTATTTTCAAATTAATATTTCAATCACTCGGTGAGCTTACTCCGCTTTTTTTGCTTCTCATATCGGACTTGCTTCACTGCCACTATTTTTTGAACATTTCTACGTTTCCAGTTTCTTTTCGTCTTCAGAATATCGTTAAAACCATTGTAATGATATTTTTTTAAAATGCTTTTATATGCTTGTAACTCTGCTTACAGGAAGATGTGCTGGCTACCGAGATGTGCAACGAAATTGATAAGGACTTCCTGATTCTTATTATAAGAGGCAAGTTCACAAAAGTACCGAATAATTCAATATTAAAAAGACGTTTCTATTTTACAAACCGTTATTAAACATTATTTAATGTAGCATCAACGTCGTCGATCATTTATAGCAAAACGATATTAATTCAATTCATGAAATTAATCTTCCAAATTTTACTGAACTTTGATAATTTTTGATATACGTGTATGTTTTTCGATTACAGGTAAATCACTGTTTGATAATGAAGCAAAATGCGACGTTATCATTGAAGGGAACATCACCAGTGCCCGGGACGTGCTCGACTGAATGCTCGTCACATTTCTTGGATATTACGTATTCGGTTACGAGTATCGACCGGAAAACCCAAAAATTCTGGAATTCATTGAAAGGTGATGTATACATTTAAAATGGATTTGGTCATTGTAGGAGACGAAAAAAAATTACAAAATTGTTTAAACAAAGCAAAATCACTTCATTTTTTAAATAATTGTTTATTATAGGATGTGATCACTAATAACAGGAAAGTTCAGGGACTATTTCTTGGAAATTCCTGACAATTATTGTAGGAACTTTGGGATAATAATTTTGTTTAATCGCCTTTTTAAAAATGTTCTCAAAATTCTGTGTTTCCTGTCTGTTTTCAGGGCGTTAGTCCAGATTAACCCGCAAACCAGCCATAAGCAAACGGGGAATAATAAGAAGAAAACGCTGTCATTTGATGTAACAGTGATGAAGCTGGCCACTTCCTTGCAAGCGTTCGAGGACGACTGAAGTACCATATTGTCGCGATTTTACTATATGATTACTATATATCTATATCTACTACATGATTGAATTAACCCAAAATTCATATAATAAAATATTGAAATTGACGAAATACATATTTTTTTAATGACAACTTGATGTAGAAAAATTAATGTACTCCATGGTCCCATTTCCACGTCGTTTCATCAAAATAAATAAATGAGCGCCTTAGAAATTAGATTCCTGCTTTCTTATTTCAGAATTTCTTTTATACTTTTGGCATACCAATACTTATGACTTTTGAACAACAGTTGTATTACGAACGCAACAAGATGTAGAAATTATAATAGACTGGTGATGTGAAATTAAGGCAAATTCGCATTTGAAATTTACGTGGCCTTGTGAAATTAAAAAAATGTATGGATATGAAAACTACAATTCCTGCTTTTTAATTTTAATATACTCTCTATTATCATACATATATTCTTGCTTGTGATTTTTCTATTACATTCATACTTCTAATAATAAATAGTAATTAAACTCATCCAGTTTTGTAAAATTAATACACTTTTCTATTCCAAATTTACTTTTTTTAAATTAAAAAATACAATGTGTGTATATTAATTTTAATACGCTTATAATAGATACCTTGCGATACGTATATGATTTTTCCAGTACTTAAGTGTTGCGATATTACTGGACGATTATTAGACATTCGAAAAGCAGTGCATTGATTTTCAAACGACAATATTAAAATTCATAAACGGTATCTGTAAAAAGACTTCCTACACTTTTATATTAATTTTAATACAGATTTTTTTTACAGTGTAAATAGATCGTGAGACAACAACTAGCCATCGAGGGATGAGATGCCAGGCTGCTGTAAGGTCGTATGGTACACTTCCGATAAAAAATCTCATTTCGTGAGTCCGAAGTCTTTGGCTCCGCCTGACATTAGTTCTTTCGTATACAATAAGTCGCTAGGAGATAAACAAAAACATTAGTGTCAATAAATAGACAGAGAAGGAGATAGATGAAAAATCAAATGCTGTACTTTACGCCTCGTAGCAAAAAAAAATTGCGTGGGCCTGAATATTCTGCCGACTTTTTAGATCTATTTGTATGCGAACTAGAACTCTCAATAAATTCAGATTGAATACTGAACAACAATAAATTGTCCAGGCATGAGAGGTGAGACTTCTCGATCGTTGCACGGTAAAGGTTTAATAAAAAAACAAATGATGTCCGGTGTCTGAAGCTTCTAATCACTTCTCACATATGATTTTGTAAGCCCGAGAACATTGTGGTACGGTAAACAACCATTATACACCAATAAGTGATCAAGGAATGACAGTAGACATTGCGCAATTGTTCTACCGTACAACTGTAATGAAAAAAATTATTTCTCGCCTCTCAAGCATATGGGTACGTCTCTGTCATCTTTTTGCGTGTACTGTAACTGTTTTTTTTTTTTTTTTCCTTAGGTACACGCTTGTCGCGTTTGTTACCTATTCTTTCCCATCATTATGACCATTATTTCCTCTACTGTTTTTTACTCCTTCTTCTCCATCTTCCCCTGTTCCCCCCTCTTGCGGCCGCAACCGACTTCCCCCTCTGTATCATATTCATCATGACATTTCTGTCATGGGTATAGGGAAACTGCGGAAAACCTATACCAATACAGCCGGTCATCGAGAGTTCGCCCCCCAGTCGTGGAACTAGTCTTATTTCGCCGCGAAATGCCGAAGAAAAACATTTCACGACGAAATGTACGCGACTGGGATTCGAACCCGCGACCTCCCGGTCCGCTGGTTTAGTGGCGAGCACGCTAACCACTAGACCATCGCACCGGTGTGTACTGTAACTGTCTAGTACTGTAGAGAAGTGCTAGACAGCGAGAAGCCATCAAGAAGCCCTGCGCGATTGTTGTGTGGTGGGGCTCCGATAATTTTTTTTTCGTGTGTCAGAAACTTTTGGCTACTTCTCATATACGTCTTAATGTGTGGGTGAACTCGCCATTATTTGAAAAACAAATATCGGACAACAATGAATCGGCGAGGGATGAGAAATCACACTGCTCGACTGTTGTATGGAATACTTGCCAGAAAAAATATCATTCTGTATTTCTAAAGCTTCTGGATACTTCTTCCATGCTTCTTTCTCCATACATACTAAAACTCTCTAGCACAATAATAAATCATTATACAACAACCAGTCAACACGGGATGAGAGGTCAGACTACTGTACCGTCGTGTGATACACTTCCGATGAAAATAATTATTTCGTGCGTCCGAAGTTTTGGGCCCCTTCTGACATCGGTTCTTTCTTGTTCTAAAAGTCTCTAGTCGCTGAGAAAAAAATATCAGTCTCAATGAATCGGTAGAGAGGGCGAAAGAAGTAGAATCGAATATTGCATAGTACAGGTTTAATTTTAAAAATAATAAGTCGGCAGAGAGGGAGATAGAACAAGAATCGAATGTTGTATGGTACAGGTTTAATAAAAAAATATCGATTTCCCGTGTCCGGATTCAAAAGAAATAAGATCTTGAGAGCGTGAAATCAATTTTTCACTTTTCGATACGTATGGACTTTGGAAATCCAAACATGTTGCGACTTTGTTTGTGGTTCCTCTTAAGAATATGTGAATACCACCGTCGCCTAAAACGTAAAAATTTGCGCGACTTTTTCGAAGAACCTTGCTTCTTTATTTATTTTACTTGTTGTCAATTTATTGCTGTCCAATACCACTGCTCGATTGTTGTGTGGAGAAGCTTGAATAAAAAAAAATGTGCTTTCGTGTGTCTGAAGCTTTCGGCTACATCTCATATACCTCTTTAGGTGTAGGCGAACTCACCAGTCTTTCAAAAACAAATATTGAACAACGATGAATCGACGAGGGATGAGAGGTAAGACTTCTCGATTGTTGTATGGTACAGCTTTCATAGAAAAAAAATCATGCTGTACTTTTTTCATGCGTATATACATTTCATGCATACTTCGGACGCACGAAATAATTTTTTGATCGGAAGTACATCACACGACGTTACAGCACACTGGCCTCTCATCGCTTGTTAACTGATTGTTCTTTAATGGTTTATTTTACGTACTAGAAAGCTTTAGTAAGCATAAAGACACGTGAAAGGAGTAGCCCGATTCTTCAGCAATACAGCATGATTTTTTTTTCTATGACAGCTGTACCATACGTCAGTCGGGCGGTCGGATTTCTCATACCTTGCCGATTCATTGTTGTCCAATATTTGTTTTAAAGTACAGGAAAGTTCTCGTACACATAAAGACGTTTATGAGAAGTAGCCAAAAGCTTCAGACACACCAAAAGCATTTTTTTATTCACGCCCCACGACACAACGATCGAGCAGCGGAACCCTTCCTCCCTTGACGATTTCTCGATATCTAGCACTTCTCTACAGTAGGAGAGAGTTACAGTACACACAGAAACATGACGGAGAAGTAGCCATAAGCTTGAGAGGCGCGAAAAAATTTTGTTCATTAAAACTGCACGATAGAACAGTCAAGCTGTGTCACCTATCGACCCTTCATGATTTCTTGTAGTCTAATATTTTTTTCCAGTACGAGGAAGGTCTCGTACATATGAAAACACATGTGACAAGTAACTAGAAGCTTCAGACACGGAAAATGGATTTTCTTTAGCAAACCTATAACATACGACATTCGATTCTTGTTCTATCTACCTCTCTGCCGAATTATTGAGACTAATATTTTTTTTTCAACTACTAGAGACTCTCACAACACGAAAAAACCGATGTCAGAAAGGGGCAAAAACTACGGACGGACGAAATAATTTTTTTGATCGGAAGTGTATCACACGACGGTACAGCAGCCTGACCTTTCATTCCTTGTTGAGTGATGGTTGTCTAATGATTTATCCAGCGTACAAGAGAGTTTCAGTACACATGGACACACATGAAAGAAGTAGCCAGATGTTTCAGAAAGGGAGAACGATTTTTTTCTGGAAAGTGTTCCATACAACAGTCGAGCAGTCGGATTTCTCATCCCGTGCCGATTCATTGTTATCCAAGATTTGTTTTTGAAATACTAGCGAGCTCTCCTACACATAAATACGTAGTTGAGAAGTAGCCGAAAGCTTCAGACACACGAAGAAAAACACATTTATTCAAGCCCCACCACACAAGAATCGAGCAGCGATACCTTTCCTCCCTAGGCAACTTCTCGTTCTCTAACACTTCTTTACAGTGCTAGAAAGTTACACTGCACGCAGAAAGATGACAGAGAAGTAGCCATAACCTTGAGAAGGGCGAGATATTTTTTTAAAAGTTGGACGGTAGAAATATCGAGCAGTGTCACCTGTCATTCCTTGATGACCCATTGTTGTCTAATATTTTTTTTACAGTACCACAAAGTTCTCGTACATGCAAAAACATGTGAGAAGTGACTCGAAGCTTCAGACACGGGAAATCGATTTTTTTTGTTAAACCTGTACTATGAGACGATCGAGAAGTCTCACCGCTCATGCCTGGACAATTTATCCTTGTTCAGTATATTATCTGAATTTATGTAGAGATCTAGAACGCATGCAAGTAGATCTAAAAAGTAGGCAGAATATTCAGGCGCACGCAATTTTTTTTACTACGAGGTGTACAGTACATCATTTGATTTTTAATCTATCTCCGTCTCTGTCGATTTATTGAAACTAATATTTTTTTCAACTACTAGCGACGTTTCGTACATGAAACAACTAATCTCAGACAGAGCTAGAAACTTCGGACGCACGAAATAAGATTCTTCATCGGAAATGTACCATACGACGTTTCAGTAGCGTGACCTCTTATCGATTGATGACTGGCATTGTTCCAATGATTTATTTAGCATGCTAGAGGGTTTCTGTACAGATGAGGACACATGGAAGAAGTAGCCAGAAGCTTCAGAAATCGCGCATGATTTTTTTTCTGGAAAGTGTTTCATAGAACACTGCTCGATTGTTCTACCGTACAACTTCCATGAAAAAAATATATATATATATATTTCGCGCCTATCAAGCTTATGGCTACCGCTCAGCCATCTTTCTGTGTGTAACTAAACTGTCTAGTACTGTAAAGACGTGCTAGACAACGAGATGCAATCAGGAGAGTAAAGCTACCGCTGCTCGATTGTAGTGAGCTGGGGCTTGAATAAAAAAAATTGTGTCGTGTGTCTGAAGCTTTTAGCGACTTCTCACAAAGTCTTTATGTGTAGGAGAACTCTTCAGTATTTCAAAAACAAATTCAAAAAACAAGACGCTCGGCTGTTGGAAGGAAAACTTGCCAGAAAAAAGTCGTTCTCGATTTCTGAAGCTACTGGCTATTTCTTCCATATGTCTTCATGTGTACTGACACTTTCCAGTATGCTGAATAAATCATTAGATGACAATCGATCAACAAGGAATGAGAGGTCAGATTGCTGTGCCGTCGTGTGATACACGTCCGATCAAAAAAATTATTTCGCGCGTCCGAAGGTTTGGCGCCTTCGGACAACGGTTTTTTCGTTTTCTAAAAGTCTCTGGTAGTTGAAAAATTAAAAATTCGTCTGAATGAATGGGCAGAGAGGGAGACGGAACAAGAATCGAATGTTGTATGGTACAGGTTTAATGAAAAAAATCGATTTCCCGTGTTTGAAGCTTCTAGTTACGTCTCACATATGGTTTCATATGTAAGAGACCTTCCTCGGATTGTACACAAAATATTCGACAACAATACGTCGTCAAGGGATAACAGGTGACAATGCACGATTGTAGAAGCGTACAACTTCCGTGAAAAAATTACCTCGCGCCTCTGAATCTTATGGCTACTTTTCAGCCATCTTTATGTGTCGACTGTAACTCTCGAATACTGTAAAGAAGTGCTAGACAATGAGAAGTGATGAAGGGAGGAAAGGTACCACTGCTCGATTGATGTGTGGTGGAGCGTGGATAAAAACCATGGTTTCGTGTGTCTGAAGCTTTTGGCTACTTCTCATATACGTATTTATGTCTGGGAGAAGTCGAGCGTATTGAAAAAACAAATATTAGAGAACAAGGAATCGGCGAGGGATGCGAAACCACTCTACCGGAATGTCCTATGGAACACTTTCCACAAAAAAAATTATTCTCGATGTCTGAAGCTTCTGGCTACTTCTTCCATGTGTCTTTAGGTGTGCTAAAAATGTCTGGTACGCTACATAAATCAGTAGAACAAAACCAGTCGTCAATGGATGAGAGGTCGGGCTGCTGTATCGTCGTAAAATATTATTTCGTGCGTCTGACGTTTCTGGCTCCGTCTGACATTAGTTCTTCCATGTACCAAAAGTCACTAGTAGTTGAAAAAAAAATATTGGTCTCCATTGATCGGCAGCGATGGAGGTAGATAGAGAATCAAATGTTGTAATGTACACGTCGTAGCAAAAAAAAATTTCATGTGTCCGAATATTCTGCCGACTTTCACTATCTATTTATACGTGTACTGGAACTGTCGAGGAATTCAGAAACAATGCTGGACAACAATAAATGGTCCAGACATGAGAGGTGGGACTTCTCGATTCTAGCATGGTACCCATTTAATTAAAAAAAAATTATTTTCCCTGTTCTAAGCTTCGAGTTACTTCTCGCATATGTTTTTAAATGTACGCGCACTTTTTCGTACTGTAAAAAAAAATTAGACAACAATAAGTCATCAAGGGGTGACAGGTGACCCCTGCTCGATTGTTGTGTGGTGGGGCTTGAATAAAAATTGTATCTTCGTGCATCTGAAGCTTTTCGCTATTACTCACATATGTCTTTATGTGTAGGAGAGCTCGGCAGTATTTCAAAAACAAATATTGGACAACAATGCATCGGCAAGGAAAGAGAAATCACACATTCCCGACTGTGCCATGGAATACGTTCCAAAAAAAATCATTCTGTAATTCTATAGCATCTGGCTACTTTTTCCATGTGTCTCCATGTGTACTGAAACTCTCTAGTAAGCTTAATAAATCATTAGACAAAAATCAGTCAACAATGGATGAGCGTTCAGATTGCCATACCGTCGTGTGATACACATCCGATCAAAATAATTATTTCGTTATTCCGAAGGTTTCGGCTCCTTCTGACATATTTTCTTTCGTGTTCTGAAAGTCTGTAGTAGTTGAAAAATAATATTAGACTCAATAAATCGGCAGAGAGGGAGATGGAACAAGAATCGAATGTTGTATGGTGCAGGCTTAATAAAAAGGATCGATTTCCCGTGTCTGAAGCTTTTAGTTACTTCTCGCACATATTTTTATATGTACGAGACTATCCTCCTACTGTTAAAAAAAATATTAGGCAGCAATTCATCAAGGGATGACAGGTAAAACTGCGTGATTGTTCTGCCGTACAATATCCATGAAAAAGATATTTTCGCGCCTCTCAAGCTCATGGCAACTTCTCAGGCGTCTTTCCGTCTGTACTACAACTGTCCAGTACTGTAAAGAAGTGCTAGACAACGAGAAGTAATCAAGCGAAGGAAGGTACCACTGCACGATTGTTGTGTGGTGGAGCTTGAATGAAAAAAAATGGTTCCGTGTGTCCGAATCTTTTGGCTACTTCTCATAAACGTCTTTATGTATAGGAGAAGTTGCCAGTATTTCATAAAAAAAAGTATTTGACAACAATGAAGCGGCGAGGGATGAGAAACCACACTGCTCGACTGTTTTATATCACACTTTCCAAAAAAAAAAAAAAAAAATCATTCGCGATTTCTGCAGCTTCTGGCTACTTCTTCCATGTGTCTTTATGTGTACTGAACCTCTATAGTATGCTAAATAAAGCATTAGAAGCAAACAAGTCATCAATGAATGAGAGGTCAGGCAGATGTAACGTCGAATGGCACACTTCCGATAAAAAATCTTATTTCGTGCGTTCGAAGTTTCTGGCTCCGTCTGACATTACTTCTTGTGTGTACTTAAAGTCGCTAGTAGTTGAAACAAAAAATTAGTTTCCATAAACGGGCAGGGAATGAGATAGATAAAAAAATCATATGTCGTATTGTACACTTCGTAGCAAAAAAAATGTACCTGTGCCAGAATATTCTGCCCACTGTTTATATCTATTTGTATGCTTACTAGAATTCTTCAGAAATCCACAAAAAATACCGGACAACAATAAAATGTCCAGGCATGAGCGGTGAGATTTCTCGATTGTTGCATGATTCAGGTTTAACAAAAAAAAGAAACGATTTCCCGTGACTGAAGCTTCTACTTGCTTCTCACATATGTTTTTATGTGTACGAGAACTTTGTGGTACCGTCCAAAAAATGATAGACGACAATAGGTCATCAAGGGATGACAGGCGACACTGCTCGATTGTTCTACCGTACAACTTTCATAAACAAAATTATTTCGCCCCTCTCAAGCTTATGGCCACTTCTCAGCCATCTTTCTGTGTGTACTGTTACTCTTCAGTACTGTAAAGAAGTGCTACACAAAAATAAGTGATCAGGGGAGGCAAGATACCACTGCTTGGTTGTTGTGTGGTGGAGGTTTAATAAAAAAAATTGTTTCTTGTGTTTGAAGCTTTTGGCAACTTTTCGTATACGTCTTCATGTGTAGGAGAACTCGCCAGTATTTCAAAAACAAATATGGGACAACAATGAATCGGCGGGGGGTGAGGAATCACACTGCTCGACTGTTATATTCAACAGTATCCAGAAAAAAATTATCTCGATTTCTGAAGCTCCTGGCTACTGCTTCCACGTGTCTTTGTGTGTACTGAAAGTCTCTATTACGCTGAATAAATAATGAGAACAAGACCAGTCGTCAATGGACGATGGGCCGGGCTGCTGTAACGTCAAGTGGTATAGTTTCGATCTGAAAATTTCTATCTTGCTTCCGAAGTTTCTGGCTCCGTCTGACATACCTTCTTTCGTATAATACAAGTCGCTTGTAGTTGGAAAAAAATATTAGTCTCAATAAATCGACAGAGACGGAGATAGATCAAAAATCAAATGTTCTAGATATCTATCTATCTAATCAATTTAATTTTACAGTAGCCAGTATTTCAAAACAATTTATTTTTTTCAATTACAGTTGCACGGTCGAACAATCGAGCTGTGTCAGCTGTCATTATTCAAGTACACGCTTTTTTTGCTGCGACGGGTACAATGCAACATTTGATTTTTGAACTATCTCCGTCTCGGTCGATTTATTGAGACTAACATTTTTTCCCAACTACAAGCGACTTGTATTACACGAAAGAACGTATGTCAGACGGAGCCAGAAACTTCGGAAGCAAGATAGAAATTTTTAGATCGAAAATATACCACTTGACGTTACAGCAGCCCGGCTCATTGTCCATTGACGACTGGTCTTGTTCTAATTATTTATTCAGCGTAATAGAGACTTTCAGTACACACAAAGACACGTGGAAGCAGTAGCCAGGAGCTTCAGAAATCGAGATAAATTTTGTTCTGGATAGTGTTGAATATAACAGTCTAGCAGTGTGATTCCTCATCCCCCGCCGATTCATTTTTGTCCAATATTTGTTTTTGAAATACTGGCGAGTTCTCCTACACATGAAGACGTATACGAAAAGTTGCCAAAAGCTTCAAACACAAGAAACAATTTTTTTATTAATGCTCCACCACACAACAACCAAGCAGTGGTATCTTGCCTCCCCTGATCACTTCTTTTTGTGTAGCACTTCTTTACAGTACTGAAGAGTAACAGTACACACAGAAAGATGGCTGAGAAGTGGCCACAAGCTTGAGAGGGGCGAAATAATTTTGTATATGAAAGTTGTACGGTAGAACAATCGGGCAGGGTCGCCTGTCATCCCTTGATGACCTATTGTCGTCTAATATTTTTTGGTCGGTACCACAAAGTTCTCGTACATATAAAAACAAATGTGAGAAGCAACTAGAAGCTTCAGTCACGGGAAATCGTTTCTTTTTTTTTTTTTTTGTTAAACCTGAACCATGCAACAATCGAGAAATCTCACCGCTCATGCCTGGACATTTTATTGTTGTCCGGTATTGTTTCTGAATTTCTGAAGAATTGTAGTAAGCATACAAATAGATATAAAAAGTGGGCAGAATATTCTGGCACAGGTAAATTTTTTTGCTACGAAGTGTACAACACAACATATGATATTTTTATCTATCTCATTCTCTGCCCGTTTATGGAAACTAATTTTTTGTTTCAACTACTAGCGACTTTGAGTATCTACAAGAAATAATGTCAGACGGAGCCAGAAACTTCGGACGCACGAAATAAGACTTTTTATCGGAAGTGTGCCATTCGACGTTACAGCTGCCTGACCTCTCATTCATTGATGACTTGTTTACTTCTAATGCTTTATTTAGCATACTATAGAGGTTCAGAACACATAAAGACACATGGAAGAAGTAGCCAGAAGCTTCAGACATACGAAAAAAAAATGTTTTATTCAAGCCCCACCACACAACAATCGAGCCGGGGCACCTGTCCTCCCTTGACGACTTCTCGTTGTATAGCACTTCTTTACAGTACTAGAAAGTTGCAGTACACAGAGAAAGATGACAGAGGAGTAGCCATAAGCTTGAGAGGCGCCAAACAATTTTTTTCATTACAATTGTACAGTAGAACAATCGAGCAGTGTCACCTGTCATCCCTTGATGACCTATTGTTGTCTAATATTTTTTGTACAGTACCGCAGAGGGAAATCATTTTTTTTATTAAACCTGCACCATGCGACAATGCAGAAGTCTCATATCTCATGCCTGGACAATTTATTGTTGGCCCGAATATTTTCTGAATTCCTGGAGAGTTCTAGTACGCATATAAATAGATGTTCAAAGTCGGCAGTATATTCAGGCACACGCATTTTATTTGCTACGAGGGGAACAATTCAACATTTGATTTTTTTTAACTGTCTCCTTCTCTGCCGATTTATTGAGACTAATATTTTTTTCCAACTACTACCGACTGTTGGTACACAAAAGAACTATTGTCAGACGGAGCCAGAAACTTCGGAAGCAAGATATAATATTTTAGATCCAAAATATACCATTCGACGTTACAGCAGCCTGGGCTCTCATCCATCGATGACTGGTCTCGTTCTAATGATTTATTCAGCGTATTAGAGACTTTCCGTATACACTGAATGATGACTGGTCTTGTTCTAATGATTTATTTAGCGTATTAGAGACCTTCAGTACACACAGATACATGGAAGAAGTAGCCAGGAGCTTCAGAAATCGAGACTGATGTTTTTTCTGGAGAGTATTGAATATAGCAGTCGAGTAGTGTGACTTATCATCCCCCGCCGATTCATTGTTGTCCAATATTTGTTTTTGAAATACTGGCGAGTTCTCCTACACACGAAGACGTATAAGAAAAGTAGCGAAAAGCTTCAAAGACAAGAAAAAAAAAATGTTTTCAATAAAGCTCCGCCACACAACAATCGGGCAGAGGTGTCTTGCATCACCTGATCACTTCTTGTTGTGTAGCACTTCTTTACAGTACTGACGAGTAACAGTACACACAGAAAGATGGCTGTTCATTAAAGTTGTATGGTAGAAGAATCGTCCAGTGTCGCCTGTCGTCCCTTGATGACCTATTGTTGTCTAATATTTTTTGTACGGTACCACAAAGTTCGCGTACACATAAGAACATATGCGAGAAGCAAGTAGAAGCTTCAACCACGGGAAATCCTTTTTTTTTAATTTTTATTAAACCTGTACCATGGAACAATCGAGAAATCTCACCGCTCATGCCTGGACATTTTATCGTTGACCAGTATTTTTTCTGAATATCTGGAGAGTTGTTGTAAGCATACGAAGAGATCTAAAAAGTAGGCAGAATATCCAGGCACAGGTATTTTTTTTGCTACGAAGTGTACAATACAACATGTGATTTCTTATGTATCTCCTTCTCTGCCCATTTACTGAGACTAATTCTTTGTTTTCAACTACTTGCGACTTTAAATACACACGTGAAATAATGTAAGGCGGAGCCAGAAACTTCGGACGCACGAAATAAGAATCTATATCGGAAGTGTGCCATACGACGTTACAGCAGCCTGACCCCTCATCAATCGATGACTGGTTTGCTTCTAATGATTTGTTTAGCAAACTAGACAGTTTCAGTACACATAAAGACACAAAGAAGAAGTAGCCAGAAGCTTCAGAAATCGCGAATGATTTATTTTTGTAAGGTGTTGTATAAAGCAGTCGAGCAGTGTGATTTCTCATCCCTCGGCGCTTCATTGTTGTCGAATATTTGTTTAAGAAATACTGGCAAGTTCTCCCATACCTGAAGACGTTCCTGAGAAGTAGCCGAAAGCTTCAGACACACGGAACCATTTTTTGTTTCATTCAAGCTCCACCACACAACAATCGAGAAGTGATACCTTCTTTCGCTTGATCACGTCTCGTTACTTAGCACTTCTTCACAGTACTGGACAGTTGTAGTACACACAGGAAGATGGCTGAGACGTAGCTATGAGATGGAGAGGCGCGAAACAATTTGTTTCATGGATATTGTACGGCAGAAGAATTACGCAGTTTCGCTTGTCATTCCTTGATGACTTGTTGTTGTCTAATATTTATTTTAACAGTACGAGGATGGTCTCGTACATATAAATACATACGCGAGAAGTAACTAAAAGCTTCAGACACAGGAAATCGATTTTTTTATTATGCCTGTACCATACAACGTTCGATTCTTGTTCCATCTCCCTCTCTGCCGATTTATGGAGACTCATATTTTTTGTTCACCTACTACAGACTTTGAGAATACGAAAGAAAAGACGTCAGAAGGAGCCTAAACCTTCGGACGCGCGAAATAATTATTTTCATCCGACGTGTCTCACACGAGGGTACAGCAATCTGACCGCCCATCCATTGTTGACTGATTGTTGGCTAATAATTTATTTAGCGTACTAGAGACTTTCAGTGCAGATGGAGACACATGGAAGAAGTAGCCAGAAGCTTTAGAAATACAGAGTGATTTTTTTTTGGAAAGTATTCCACACAACAGTCGAGCAGTGTGATTTCTCATCCCTCGCCGCTGCATTGTTGTCGAATACTTGTTTATGAAATACTGGCAAGTTCTCCTATACATAAAGACGTTTATGAGAAGTAGCCAAAAGCTTCAGACACACGGAACCATTTTTTTCATTCAAGCTCCACCACGCAACTAACGAGCAGTGGTACCTTCCTTCGCTTGATTACTTCTCGTTGTCTAGCACTTTATCGCAGTACTGGACAGTCGTAGTACACACAGAAAGATGGCTGAGAAGTACCGATGAGCTTGAGAGGCGCGAAATAATTTTTTTCATGGATATTGTGCGGCAGAACGATCACGCAGTTTCACCTTTCATCCCTTCATGACTTGTTGGTTGTCTAATATTTTCTTTAATAGTACGAGAACGGTCTCGTACATATAAAAACATATGCGAGAGGTAACTAGAAGCTTCAGACACGGGAAATCGATTTTTTTTATTAAGCCTGTACCATACAACATTCGATTCTTGTTCCACCTCCCTCTCTGCCGATTTATTGAGACTAATATTTTTTTTTCGCCTACTACAGACTTTGAGAATACGAAAGAAAATATGTCAGAAGGAGCCTAAACCTTCGGACGCGCGAAATAATTATTTCGATCGCAAGTGTCTCACACGGCGGTACAGCAATCGGGCCGCTAATCCATTATTGCCTGATTGTTGGCTAATGATTTATTTAGCGTACTAGAGACATTCAGTACACATGGAGACACATGGAAGAAGTAGCCAGAAGCTTTAGAAATACAGAATGACTTTATTGGAAAGTATTCCGTACAACAGTCGAGCAGTGTGATTTCTCATCCCTTGCCGATGCATTTGTTAACATTTAAATCGGTCCAACAACCATCCTGATTCAGATAAAGTGAAATCATCCCCTATATACATGTCTGCGAGCTTTCAACAAGTGTGATCCATCGGAGCATCGACAAACTCGTTTGACGTTTGTCTTTCTCGTGTTCCCCTAGCAACTGCTCCCGTGACTGTTGTTATTTTTTCATCCCCTTCATTCGTTGTTCGACCATGTACTAATAAAGACGTTCATTTTTCAATCGACCTTTGTGTCCGCGATCTCGCGTTGCTTCTTCTTCCCGACACGGAACCTCGAACAGGTTATGGGCCCAGGAACGTTAGCGAAGCTCGAGACGGAATACGGACTTTAATCGGTGGTAATATTGAAAGTGACGTGAATTTGCAAGAACTGCAAAGGAATCAGCGAAAGTAGTACACCCCAAGGAAGAAAATGGCATCATCGACATCAGTGAGGATCGAACTACTAAATCGAGAAAATTACGACACTTGGAAGATCCAGATGCAAGCGCTGCTGACAAAGAACGAATCATGGGGGTATGTAAACGGACTAATACCAAAGCCCAGAGTTACAGTCAACGATGTGACTTCCGCCGAAAGTGTACGGAAATGGGAGATCGAAGACGGTAAAGCCAAAGCGGACATAATATTGTCGATAAAATCTTCGGAATTGAAACAAATAAAAGGTTGCGACACTTCGCGTGAACTGTGGCTGAAATTACATTCTGTCTATCAATCCTCGGGGCCCGCGCGAATGTCAACTCTAATAAAACAGTTGACATACCATCGCATGCGGAAAGGTGATGATGTACGCGAGCATGTCTCAAAATTCTTCGACACTGTCGACAAACTGAATGAGATGAACGTCGATATCAACCAAGATCTGTTATCGATTATGTTGCTGCACAGTCTCCCCTCATCTTTTGCGAATTTCAGGTGTGCAATCGAATCGCGCGACGCATTACCCACCACTGAAACGCTTCGGATAAAAATTCTGGAGGAAAATGATGCAAGGAAACACCAAGATCAAGAGAGGACAACGAATGCGATGTTTGCAAAAAAACGCTTCGACAGAAACAAATTTGCGACAAGAACGGATCAAGAGTCCAAAAGGGATTATAGATCCCAGGAAAAGAAGGAACCGTTTAAGTTCAAGTGTCACCGATGTCACAAAATCGGACACAAAGCCGCCGAGTGTAAAGAATCGTCAAGAAATATGGATAGGGCAAACGTAGCTGATGATGTCAGCTTCTACGCCACCACAAGCAACACGTGCATCAATGAAGTAAACGGCGAACAAGCTTCTCAAGCGGAAACTTCAAAATCTCGCGGCGATTGGTGCTTGGATAGTGGCTGCACGGCACATATGTGCGGAGATAAAGAAAAATTTGACGCTCTAACGGAATCAGCAGTTGGAAAAGTAAACCTCGCCAGTAATGCATCCGCTCAGATCAAGGGTCGAGGAACGGCGTACCTAAACGTGAGCGTGAACGGTGCCACGAAACAGATCAAATTAAACGACACTTTGCATGTTCCAGAGCTACGAGGAAACCTGCTATCAGTCGGAAAGATCTGCGACAGAGGACACGAAATCTTTTTCGACAAGAATGGTGCCACCATTGTCGATGAAAATCGGAAATTAGTCCTGTTTGCTGAGCGTGACCAAGGAGGACTGTACGTGGTAAAAAATGAGAGTCCAGAAACCAGCGCAAACACTGCGTTAAAGAGTGAAAACAAGGAAAAGGTAACACTCGCGGAAACATGGCATAGAAAGATGGGTCATCTAAATTATCACGACCTCGGAAATTGTTACCGCAAAGGAGTGGTTCACCGACTGAAGCTGGAAGATCTGCCGAAAGGCATTTCGTGCGACATCTGTGCTAAAGGAAAAATGTGTAGATCCCCTTTTCCAAAGAAATCCGAACGTAAAACCGAGATCCTCGAAATTATTCACACGGATATCTGCGGTCCGATTCGATCAAAATCCCTCGGAGGCGCCAGATACTTCGCCGGTTTTATCGATGACTCATCCAGATGGTGTGAAGTGCGCTTCCTAAAAAATAAAAGCGGAGTATTTCAGGCCTTTAAAGAATTTAAAGCGATCGTGGAAAATCAAACCGGGCGTCGAATTAAGTACCTACAATCGGACAACGGTGGAGAGTACTGCAATGAAAAGTTCGACGAATTCCTGAAGGAAAACGGAATAGCACGGAGACTTACTGTGTCACATACACCAGAACAGAACGGCGTTGCCGAGAGGAAAAATCGAACACTCCTCGAAATGGCGCGATGTCTCTTAATACAGTCTTCATTACCGATCTACCTCTGGGCGGAAGCAATAAATACGGCAAATCACATTCGGAATCACTGCCCAACAAATCATCTCGCCGGAAGAACCCCTTACGAGTCGTGGAAAGGAAATATTCCCAATGTGAGCGATTTTCAAGAATTCGGACACGGCGTTCTAACGCTGAAGCGAGAGCCTGGAATAGGAAAATTCGAACCACGATCGCGAGAAGGATTCTTCGTTGGATACTCCGACACATCTAAAGGGTATCGTGTATGGCTACCCAAGGAAAGAAAAGTCGAAATAACAAGAGACATAACCCTCACAAACGAGAACTACGCAACGCCACTCACAGTCGATCACTACGAAAATATACTCGAATCTAACGAATCGGAAATGCACGATGTCGAGGTCGAATTTCGAACGAAACAAATCGCGCACGAAATTCCACACGAAGAGGTTCCTGCCACTGTAAATCAAGAAATCGAAGATGTAAATCAAGAAATCGAAAATGAAAATCAAGAAATCGAGAATGATGGTCAAGATAGCGAAATGGAGCGAAATCCTCCAGCACGAGGTCGCGGAAGACCAAAAACGATAAGGACAGGACTCAGGGGACGCCCAAAAAAATCATATCATCACGCTGATATCGCTACCGAACGCAAAGAAGAAGACGTGTGTCTGGCCGAAGTTCCTATAAGTCTGGCCATACACAGTTCCGAATCCGAAGAGTGGCACGAAGCCATCGCTAACGAACTCGCCTCAATTTTGTCGAAAAATACATGGCAACTGATTGATCGACCCGACGACACATCCGTGATCGGAAGCAGAATCGTACTTCGTAATAAATACAAGGAAGACGGAACTCTCGAGCGTCGCAAGGCACGTATAGTGGCTAAAGGCTTCTCTCAACGTCACGGTATCGACTTCGACGATACCTTCGCACCAGTGGCGCGCATGGAATCCATTAGGGTCGTAACAGCTATCGCTGCAGAACGAAAAATGATCGTCGAACAAATAGACGTCACAACAGCGTACCTAAACGGTACGCTCAACGAGAAAATTCTAATGGAAGTACCCAAACACATTCAAAGGGGATTAGAGATTCTAGCAGAAGCAAAATCAAAGCGGGACAACGTTCAACGAAAAGCTGTGCAGACCCTCAACGAATTACAGAATGGCGACAAAGTCTGCCTTTTGAATAAAGCATTGTACGGTCTGCGACAAGCTGGTCGCTGTTGGAACGAACGCTTATGTAACATCTTGAATCAATTCGGAGCTACGAAATCCAACGCAGATCCTTGCGTCTTCTTCAAGAATAAGGGCAGTGACCTCTTGATAAACACCATCTACGTCGACGATATGATCATAGCCTCGGAAAACGCGTCTGAAATCGTGAGACTAAAGAGATTCCTTTCAAAAAAATTGGAAATAAAAGATCTCGGAAGACTGAAGTATTGTCTCGGAATTGAGTTTCATCAAGACGACTTCGGCATCTTCATGAAACAAACCAAATATATCCAAGACATCCTCAAGAGATTCGGAATGACGGATGCAAATCCAGTTTCAACTCCATTGGACCCAAACGTCAAGTTGGAACGAAACGACAGAACAGAAAAAGAATTGAAAGAGTTCCCATATCGCGAAAAAATCGGCGCTTTGATGTACGTCGCCACGTGCACGAGACCTGACATATCATTCGCTGTGAGCTATCTCAGCCAATTCGGGACCTGCTACGACGTGACACATTGGACATCGGCCAAGCGCGTGCTTCGTTACCTGAAAGGATCGGCCGATTTAGGATTAAAATATCAAAGAAGTGGAAATACCGCACAAGGCTACGTTGACTCTGACTGGGCTAACTGCACAATTGATAGAAAATCATATACAGGATATGTGTTTGTCCTTGGAGATAATCCTGTAGCTTGGGAATCGCGAAAGCAGCGAACTGTGGCGTTATCATCTACTGAGGCCGAATACATGGCGCTGACAGAGGCAGCAAAACAAGCCACTTATTTGCAAAGTTTCCTAAACGATCTAACAGAATCTGGACCGGATGAAATCACGATATTTTGCGACAACAACGGTGCACGGAAGATAGCCGAAAATCCCGTCTTCCATAATCGCACCAAACATATTGACATTCGTCACCACTACGTACGGGAAGTGGTGAATCGCGGAAATGTCAAGATCGAATACGTATCAACCGACAAGATGCCAGCGGATATGCTGACTAAAGCGATTCCTGCTTCGAAGCTAAAGACATGCCTACACCTTTTGGGAATGATTAAGTAAAAAAAAGGGGGGGGGACTGGATGTTGGATCGAGGGGGAGTGTTAACATTTAAATCGGTCCAACAACCATCCTGATTCAGATAAAGTGAAATCATCCCCTATATACATGTCTGCGAGCTTTCAACAAGTGTGATCCATCGGAGCATCGACAAACTCGTTTGACGTTTGTCTTTCTCGTGTTCCCCTAGCAACTGCTCCCGTGACTGTTGTTATTTTTTCATCCCCTTCATTCGTTGTTCGACCACGTACTAATAAAGACGTTCATTTTTCAATCGACCTTTGTGTCCGCGATCTCGCGTTGCTTCTTCTTCCCGACACGGAACCTCGAACAGCATTGTTGTCAAATATTTGTTTTCGAAATACTGGCGAGTTCTCCTAAACATAAAGACGTATGTGAGAAGTAGCCAAAAGCTTCAGACACACGAAAGAACCATTTTTATTCAAGCCCCACCACACCACAATGGAGCACGGGTCACCTGTTACCCCTTGATGACTTATTGTTGTCTATTTTTTTTTCACAGCACGAGAAAGTTCTCGCACGAAGTAACTCGATGCTTCAGACATGGGAAATCATATTTTTTAAGTTGAATCTGTACCATGCTACAATCGAGAAGTCCCACCTCGCGTGTCTGGACCATTTATTGTTGTCCAGTTTTGTTTCTGAATTCCTCGACAGTTCCGGTACGCATACAAATAGATATGAGATGTCGGCAGAGTATTCGGGGACACGCAATTTTTTTTTGCTACGAGGTGCACATAACAACATTTGATTTTTGATCTACCTCCTGCTCAGCCGATATATGGGGACTAATATTTTTTTTTCTTTAACTACTAGCGACTTTTGGTACATGGAAGGCCCAATGACAGACGATGCCAGAAACGTCGGACGCGCGAAAAAAAAAAATTTCGATCTAAAGTATACCATCCGACGAAACAGCAGCCCGACCTTTCATCCATTGATCATTGGTTTAGTCCGAATTATTTACTTGGCGTACTAGAGACTTTCGGTACACATAAAGACACATAGAAGAAGTAGCCAGAAGCTTCAGAAATCTCGAATGATATTTTTTTGTAAAGTGTTCTATAAAACAGACGAGAAGTGTGATTTCTCATCCCTCGCCGCTTCATTGCTGTCGAATACTTGTTTATGAAATACTGGCAAGTTCTCCTATACAAAAAGCCGTTTATGAGAAGTAGCCGAAAGCTTCAGACACTCGGAACAACTTTTTTTTCATTCAAGCACCACCACACAACAATCGAGCAGCGGAACCTTCTTTCGTTTGATCACTTCTCGTTGCCTAGCACTTCTTCACAGAACTGGACAGTTGTAGTACACACAGAAAGATGGCTGAGAAATAGCCAGTAGATTGAGTAGATTGAGAGGCGCGAAATGATTTTTTTCATGGATATTGTACGGCAGAACAATCACGCAGTTTCGCCTGTCATCCCTTGATGACTTGTTGTTGTCTAATATTTTTGTTAACAGTACGAGGATGGTCTCGTACATATAAAAACATATGCGAGAAGTAACTAGAAGCTTCGGACACGGGAAATCGATTTTTTTCTTATGCCTGTACCGTACAACGTTCGATTCTTATTCCATTTCCATCTTTGCCGATTTATTGAGACTAATATTTTCTTTCACCTACTACAGACTTTGAGAATACGAAAGAAAATATGTCAGAAGGAGCCTAAACCTTCGGACGCGCGAAATAATTATTTTGATCGGAAGTGTCTCACACGACGGTACAGCAATCTGACCACTCATCCATTGTTGACTGATTGTTGGCTAATGATTTATTTAGCGTACTAGAGACTGTCAGTAAACATGGAGACACATGGAAGAAGCAGCCGAAAGCTTTAGAAATACCGAATGATTTTTTTTTGGAAAGTATTCCATACAACAGTCGAGCAGAGTGATTTCCCATCCCTTGCCGATGCATTGTTGTCCAATATTTGTTTTTGAAATACTGGCGAGTTCTCCTAAACATAAAGTCGTATGTCAGAAATAGCCAAAAGCTTCAGACACACGAGAAAAAAAAACAATTTTTATTCATGCCCCACTACACAACAATCGAACACTGGTATCTTGCCTCCCACGATCACTTCTTGTTGTGTAACATTTCTTCACAGTACTGAAGAGTAACAGTACACACAGAAAGTTGGCTGAGAAGTGGGCATAAGCTTGAGAGGCGCGAAATAATTTTTTTTTCGTGAGAGTTGTACGGTAGAACAATCGAGCAGTGTCACCTGTCATCCCTTGATGACCTATTGTTGTCCAATACTTTTTGTACTGTCCCGCAAAGTTCTCGTACATATAAAAACACATGTGAGATGCAGCTAGAAGCTTCAGCCACGGGAAAGCATGTTCTTTTTTTTTTTTTTATCAAACCTGTACCATGCAACAATCGAGAAATGTCACCCCTCATGGATGGACATTTTATTGTTGTCCAGTATTTTTTCTCAATTTCTCGAGAGTTGCAGTAAGCAAACAAATAGATCTAGAAAGTGGGCCGAATATTGAGGCACACGTGTCTTTTTTTCGATACGAAGTGCACAATACAACATGTGATTTTTTATCCATCTCCTTCTCTGTCCATTTATTGAAACGAATTTTTCGTTTTCAACAACTAGCGACTTTGAGCACACACGAGAAATAATGTCAGACGGAGCCAGAAACTTCGGACGCACGAAATAAGATTTGTTTATCGGAGATGCGCCATACGACCTTACAGCAGCCTGACCCCTCATCAATTGATGACTGGTTTGCTTCTAATGCTTTGTTTAGCATACTAGGCAGTGTCAGTACAGATAAGGACACATGGAAGAAGTAGCCAGAAGCTTCAGAAATGGGGAATGATTTTTTTCTGTAAATTGTTCTATAAAACAGTCGAGCAGTGTGATTTCTCATCCCTCGCCGCTTCATTGTTGTCGAATATTTGTTTATGAAATTCTGGCAAGTTCTCCAATATGTAAAGACGTTTATGAGATGTAGGCAAAAGCATGAGAAACACGGATTCATTTTTTTTTTTTCATTCAAGCTCCACCACAAAACAATCGAGCAGTGGTACCTTCTTGCGATTGGTCACTTCTCGTTGCCTAGCACTTACACACAGTACGGGACAGTTGTAGTACACACGGAAAGATGGCTGAGAAATAGCCATGAGATGGAGAGGGGCGAAATAATTTTTTTCATGGATATTGTACGGCAGAACAATCACGCACTTTCGCCTGTCATCCCTTGATGACATGTGGTTGTCTAATATTTTTTTTAACAGTACGAGGATGGTCTCGTACATATAAAACCATATGCGAGAAGTAACTAGAAGCTTCAGACACGGGAAATCGGTTTCTTTTTATTATGCCTGTACCATACAACTTTCGATTCTTGTTCCATCTCCCTCTATGCCAATTTATTGAGACTAATTTTTTTTTTCACCTACTACAGACTTTGATATTACAAAAGAAAAGATCAAAGAAGGAGCCTGAACCTTCGGACGCGCGCAATAGATATTTTGATGGGAAATGGCTCGCGCGACGGTACAGCAATCTGACCGCTCATGCATTGTTGACTGATTGTTGGCTAATGATATACTCAGCGTACTAGAGACACTCATTGCACATGAAGACCCATGGGAGAAGTAGCCAGAAGCTTTAGAAATACAAAATGATTTTTTTCTTGGAAAGTATTTCATACGACAGTTGTGCAGTGTGATTTCTCATCCCTCGCCGCTTCATTGTTGTCGAATACTTGTTCATGAAATACTGGCAAGTTGTCCTATACGTAAAGACGATTATGAGAAGTAGCCAAAAGCTTCAGGCAGACGGAAGCATTTTTTTTCTTCATTCAAGCGCCACCACACAACAATCGAACAGTGGTACCTTCCTTCGCTTGATCACTTCTCGTTTTCTAGCACTTCTTCGCAGTAGTGTATAGTTGTAGTACACACAGAAAGATGGCTGAGAAGTAGCGATGAGCTTGGGAGGCGCGAAATAATTTTTTTCATGGATATTGTGCGGCAGAACAATCACGCAGTTTCACCTGTCATCCCCTGATGACTTGTGGCTGTCTAATATTGTTTTTAACAGTACGAAGATGGTCTCGTACATATAAAAACATATGCGAGAAGTATCTAGAAGCTTCAGACACGAGAAATCGATTTTTTATTATGCCTGCACCATACAACATTCGATGTTTGTTCCATCTCCCTCTCTGCCGATTTATTGAGACTAATATTTTTTTTTCATCTACTACAGACTTTGAGAATACGAAAGAAAAGATGTCAGAAAGAGCCTAAACCCTCGGACGCCCGAAATAATTATTTCGAGCCCAAGTGTCCCACAAGACGGTACAGCAATCTCACCGCTCATCCATTGTTGACTGATTGTTGGCTCATGATTTATTTAGCGTACTAGAGACATTCAGTACACATGGAGACACATGGAAGACGTAGCCAGAAGCTTTAGGAATACAGAACGACTTTTTTTGGAAAGTATTCTATACAACAGTCGAGCAGTGCGATTTCTCATCCCTTGCCGATGCATTGTTGTCCAATATTTGTTTGTGAAATACTGGCGAGTTCTCCTAAACATCAAGACGTATGTGAGAAGTAGCCAAAAGCTTCAGACACACGAAAAACCAATTTTTATTCAAGCCCCACCACGCAACCATCGAGCACTGGTATCTTGACTACCCCGATCACTTCTTGTCGTGTAGCATTTCTTTACAGTACTGGAGAGTAACAGTACCCACAGAACGATGGCTGAGAAGTGGGCATAAGCTTGAGAGGCGCGAAATAATTTTTTTCGTGACAGTTGTACGGTGGAACCATCGAGCAGTATCGCCTCTCATCCCTTGATGACCTATTGTTGTCTAATATTTTTTGTACGGTATCACAACGTTCTCCTTCATATGAAAACACATGAAAGAAGCAGCTAGAAGCTTCAGCCACGGGAATTCAATTTTTTTTTATCAATCCTGTACGATGCAACAATCGAGAAATGTCACCGCTCATGCCTGGACATTTTATTGCTGTCCAGTATTTTTTCTGAATTTCTCGAGAGTTGTAGTAAGCATACAAATAGATCTAAAAAGTGGGCCGAATATTCAGGCACAGGTGTTTTTTTTGCTACGAAGTGTACAATACAACATGTGATTTTTTATCTATCTCCTTCTCTGTCCATTTATTGAAACTAATTTTTCGTTTTGCAACTACTAGCGTCTTTGAGTACACACGCGAAATAATGTCAGACGGAGCCAGAAACTTCGGCCGCACGAAATAAGATTTTTTTATCGGAAGTGCGCCATACGACTTTACAGCAGCCTGGCCACTCATCAATTGATGACTGGTTTGCTTCTGATGATTTATTTACCATACTAGACAGTTTCAGTACGCATAAAGAGACATGGAAGTAGTTGCCAGAAGCTTCAAGAATCGCGAATGATTTTTTTCTGTAAAGCTTTCTATAAAACAGTCGAGCAGTGTTATTTCTCATCCCTCACTGCTTCATTGCTGTCGAATATTCGTTTATGAAATACTGGCAAGTTCTCTTATACATTAAGACGTTTATGAGAAGTAGTCAAAAGCTGCAGACACACGGAACCATTTTTTTTGTCATTCAAGCTCCACCGCACAACAATCGAGCCGTGGTACCTTCCTTCGCTTGATCACTTCTCGTTGTCTAGCACTCCTTTGTAGTACTGGACAGTTGTAGTACACACAGAAAGATGGCTGAGAAGAGGCGATGAGCTTGAGAGGTGCGAAATAATTTTTTTTCGTGGATATTGTACGGCAGAACGATCACGCAGTTTCGCCTGTTATCCCTTAATGACTTGTTGTTGTCTAATGTTTTTTTTTCAACGGTACGAGGATGGTCTCGTACGTATAAAGACATATGCGAGAAGCGACTAGAAGCTTCAGACAAGGGAAATCGATTTTTTTTATTAAGCCTGTACCATACAACATTCGATTCTTGTTCCACCTCCCTCTCTGCCGATTTATTGAGACTAATATTTTTTTTTCGCCTACTACAGACTTTGAGAATACGAAAGAAAATATGTCAGACGGAGCCTAAACCTTCGGACGCGCGAAATAATTATTTCGATCGCAAGTGTCTCACCCGACGGTACAACAATCTGACCCCTCATCCATTGTTGACTGATTGCTGGCCAATGATTTATTTAGCGTACTAGAGACAATCAGTACACATGGAGAAACATGGAAGAAGTAGCCAGAAGCTTTGGAAATGCAGAATGACCTTTTTCTGGAAAGTATTCCATACAACAGTCGAGCAGCGTGATTTCTCATTCCTTGCCGATGCATTGTTGTCCACTATTTGTTTTTGAAATACTGACGAGTTTTCCCAAACATAAAAACGTATGTGAGAGGTAGCCAAAAGCTTCAGACACACGAAAAAACCATTTTTATTCAAGCCCCACCACACAACAATGGAGCACGGGTCACCTGTCACCCCTTGATGACATATTGTTTTATTTTTCTCAGCACGAGAAAATTCACGCACGATGTAACTCGATACTTCAGACACGGGAAATCATATTTTTTACATTAAATCAGTACCATGCTACAATCGAGAAGTCCCACCGCGCATGTCTGGACGATTTATTGTTGTCCAGTTATGTCTCTGAATTCCTCGACAGTTCCGGTACGCATACAAATGGATATGAGATGTCGGCAGAGTATTCGGGGACACGCAATTTTTTTTTGCTACGAGGTGCACATAACAACATTTGATTTTTGATCTACCTCCTGCTCAGCCGATATATGGGGACTAATATTTTTTTTTCTTTAACTACTAGCGACTTTTGGTACATGGAAGGGCCAATGACAGACGGTGCCAGAAACGTCGGACGCGCGAAAAAAATGTTTTATCGAAAGAATACCATACGACGATACAGCAGCCCGACCTTTCATCCATTGATGATTGGTTTTGGTCGAATTATTTATTTGGCGTACTAGAGACTTTCAGTACACATAAAGACACATAGAAGAAGTAGCGAGACGCTTCAGAAATCGAGAATAATTTTGTTCTGGAAAGTGTTCCATGGAACATTCGAGTAGTGTGGTTTCTCATCCCTCGCCGATTCCTCGTTGTCTAATATTTGTTTTTAAAATACTGCCGAGTTCTCCCACACATCACGACGTATACGAAAAGTTGCCGAAAGCTCCGAACACAAGAAACAATTATTTTTATTCAAGCTTCACCGCACGAGAATCGAGCACTGGTATCTTGCCTCCCCTGATCACTTCTTGTTGTGCAGCACTTCTTTACAGTGCTGGAGAGTAACCGTACACACAGAAAGATGGCTCAGAAGTGGACATAAGCTTGAGAGGCGCGAAATAATTTTTTTCGTGAAAATTGTACGGTAGAACAATCGAGCAGTGTCGCCTGGCATCCCTTGCTGACATATTGGTGTCTAATCTTTTTTTTCCGGTACCACAAAGTTCTCGTAGATATAAAAACATTTGTGAGAAGCAGCTAGAAACTGCAGCAACGGGAAATACTTTTTTTTCTCCTTTTATTAAAGCTGTACCACGCAACAATCGAGAAATCTCGCCGCTCATGCCTGGACATTTTATTGTTGTCCAGTATTTTTTCTGAATTTCTCGAGAGTTGTAGTAAGCATACAAGTAGATGTAAAAAGTGGGCAGAGTATGCAGGCAGGGGTGCTTTTTTGTTTTGCTACGAAGTGTACAATACAACTTGTGATTTTTTATCTATCTCCTTCTCTGCCCACTTATTGAAACTAATTTTTTGTTTTCAACTACTCGCGACTTTGCGTGCACACGCGAAATAATGTCAGACGGAGCAAGAAACTTCGGACGCAGGAAATAAGATTTTTTATCGGAAGTGTGCCATACGACGTTACAGCAGCCTGACCTCTCACCAATTGATGACTGGTATGCTTCTAATGATTTATTTAGCATAATAGACTGTTTCAGTATGCATAAAGAGACATGGAAGAAGTAGCCAGGAGCTTCAGGAATCGCGAATGATTTTTTTCTGTAAAGTTTTCTATAAAACAGTCGTGCAGTGTTATTTCTCATCCCTCGCTGCTTGATTGCTGTCGAATATACGTTTGTGAAATACTGGCAAGTTCTCCTATACATAAAGACGTTTATGAGAAGTAGTCAAAAGGTTCAGACACACGGAACCATTTTTTTTGTCATTCAAGCTCCACCACACAACAATCGAGCAGTGGTACCTTCCTATGCTTCATCACTTCTCGTTGTCTAGCACTTCTTTGCAGTACTGGACAGTTTTAGTACACACAGAAAGATGGCTGAGAAGTGGCGATGAGCTTAAGAGGCGCGAAATAATTTTTTTCATGGATATTGTACGGCAGAACAATCACGCAGTTTCGCCTGTCATCCCTTGATGACTTGTTGTTCTCTAATATTTTTTTTAACAGTACGAGGATGGTCTCTTACATATAAAAACATATGCGAGAAGTAACTAGAAGCTTCAGACACGGGAAATCGATTTTTTTATTACGCCTGTACGATACAACATTCGATTCTTTTTCCACCTCCCTCTCTGCCGATTCATTGGGACTAATATTTTTTTTCGCCTACTACAGACTTTGCGAATACGAAAGAAATGATGCTAGAAGGAGCCTAAACCTTTGGACCCGCGAAATAATTATTTCGATCGCAAGTGTCTCACACGACGGTACAGCAATCTGACCGCTCATCCATTGTTGACTGATTGTTGGCTAATGATTTATTTAGCGTAATAGAGACATTCAGTACACATGGAGACACATGGAAGAAGTAGCCAGAAGCTTTGGAAATACAGAATGACTTTTTTTTGGAAAGTATTCCATACAACAGTCGAGCAGCGTGATTTCTCATACCTTGCCGATGCATTGTTGTCCAATATTTGTTTTTGAAATACTGGCGAGTTCTCCTAAACATAAAGACGTACGTGAGACGTAGCCAAAAGCTTCAGACAGACGAAGAAACCTATTTTGTTCAAGCCCCACCACACAACAATGGAGCACGGGTCACCTGTCACCCCTTGATGACATATTGTTGTCTATTTTTTTTCACAGCACGAGAAAGTTCTCGCACGAAGTAACTCGATGCTTCAGACATGGGAAATCATATTTTTTAAATTAAATCTGTACCATGCTACAATCGAGAAGTCCCACCTCGCGCGTCTGGACCATTTATTGTTGTCCAGTTTTGTTTCTGAATTCCTCGACAGTTCCGGTACGCATACAAATAGATATGAGATGTCGGCAGTGGATTAGTGGACACGCAATTTTTTTTTGCTACGAGGTTCACATTACAACATTTGATTTTTGATCTACCTCCTGCTCAGCCGATTTATGGGGACTACCATTTTTTTTTCAATTACTAGCGACTGTTGGTACATGGAAGGACCAATGACAGACGGAGCCAGAAACGTCGGACGCCCGAAAAAAAAGTTTTGTTCGAAAGTATACTATGCGACCATACAGCAGCCCGACCTCTCATCCATTGATGATTGTTTTTGTTCGAATTATTTATTTGGCGTACTAGAGAGTTTCAGTACACATAAAGACACATAGAAGAAGTAGCCAGAAGCTTCAGAAATCGAGAATGATTTTGTTCTGGAAAGTGTTCCATGGAACATTCGAGTAATGCTGTTTCTCATCCCTCGCCGATTCCTTGTTGTCTAATATTTGTTTTTGAAATACTGCCGAGTTCTCCCACACATGACGACGTATATGAAACGTTGCCGGAAGCTTCAAACACAATAAGCAATTAGTTTTAGTCAAGCTTCACCACACAAGAATCGAGCACTGGTATCTTGCCGGCCCTGATCACTTCTTGTTGTGTAGCACTTTTTTACAGCACTGGAGAGTAACCGTACACACAGAAAGATGGCTGAGCAGTCGGCATATGCTTGAGAGGCGCGAAATAATTTTTTTCGTGAAAGTTGTACGATAGACCAATCGAGCAGTGTCGCCTGTCATCCCTTGATTACCTATTGTCGTCTAATATTTTTTGTCCCGTACCACAAACTTCTCGTAGATATAAAAACATATGTGAGAAGCAGCTAGAAGCTTCAGCCACGGGAAATCCATTTTTTTTTCTTTTTATTAAACCCGTACCCTGCAACAATCGAGAAATCTCACCGCTCATGCCTGGACGTTTTATTGTTGTCCAGTATTTTATCTAAAATTCTCGAGAGTTGTAGTAAGCATACAAATAGATCTAAAAAGCGGGCAGAATATTCAGGCACGGGTGTTTTTTTGTTTTGCTACGAACTGTACAATACAACATGTGATTTTTTTATCTACCTCCTTCTCTGCCCATTTATTGAAAGTATTTTTTTTTGTTTTCGACTAATCGCGACTTTGCGTGCACAAAAGAAATAATGTCAGACGGAGCCAGAATCTTCGGACGCACGAAAGAACATTTTTTCATCGGTAGTGTGCCATACGACGTTACAGGAGCCTGACCTCTCATCAATTGATGACTGGTTTGCTTTTAATGATTTGTTCGGCATACTAGACAGTTTCAGTACACATAAGGACACATGGAAGAAGTAGCCAGAAGCTTGTATAAAACTATAGTGTTATATAAAACAGTCGAGCAGTGTGATGTCTCATCCCTCGCCGCTTCATTGTTGTCGAATTCTTGTTTATGAAATACTGATAAGTTCTCCTATACATAAAGACGTTCATGAGAAGTAGCCGAAAGCTTCAGACACATGGAACCATTTTTTTCATTCGAGCTCCACCACACAACAATCGAGCAGTAGTACCTTCTTTCGCTTGATGACTTCTCGTTGCCTAGCACTTTTTCACAGCACTGGACAGTTGTAGTACGCACAGAAAGATGGCTGAGAAGTAGCCATGAGATTGAGTGGCGCGAAATAATTTTTTTCATGGATATTCTACGGCAGAACAATCACGCAGTTTCGCCTGTCATCCCCTGATGACTTGTTGTTGTCTAATATTTTTTTACTAGTACGAGGATGGTCTCGTACATGTAAAAACATATGCGAGAAGTAACTAGAAGCTTCGGACACGGGAAATCGATTTTTTTACTATGCCCGCACCATACAACGTTCGATTCTTGTTCCATCTCCCTCTCTGCCGATTTATTGAGACCAATATTTTTTTTTGTCACCTCCTACAGACTTTGAGAATACGAAAGAAAAGACGTCAGAAGGCGCCTAAACCTTCGGACGCGCGAAATAATAATTTTGATCGGAAGTGTCTCACACGACAGTAAAGCAATCTGACCGCTCATCCGTTATTGACTGATTGTTGGCTAATGATTTATTTAGCGTACTAGAGACTTTCAGTACACATGGAGACACGTGGAAGAAGTAGCCAGAAGCTTCAGAAATACAGAATGATTTTTTTTTTTTTGAAAGTGTTCCATACAACAGTCGGGCAGAGTGATTTCTCATCCCTTGCCGATGCATTGTTGTCCAATATTTGTTTTTGAGATACTGGCGAGTTCTCCTAAACATAAAGACGTATATGAGAAGTAGCCAAAAGCTTCAGACACAAGAAAAAATCAGTTTTATTCATGCCCCACCACACGACAATCGAGCACGTGTCACCTGTCACCCCTTGATGACATATTATTGTCTATTTTTTTTCACAGCACGAAAAAGTTCTCGCACATTTAAAAAGATATGTGAGAAGTAACTCGATTATTCAGACACGGGAAGTCATATTTTTTAAATCAAATCTGTACCATGCTACAATCGAGAAGTCCCACCTCACGTGTCTGGGCCTTTTATTGTTGTCGAGTTTTGTTTCTGAATTCCTCGACAGTTCCAGTACGCATACAAATAGATATGAGATGTCGGCAGAGTATTCGGGGTCACGCAATTTTTTTTTGGCTACGAGGTGTACATTACAACATTTGATTTTTGATCTACCTCCTGCTCAACCTATTTATGGGGACTAATATTTTTTTTCAACTACTAGCGACTTTTGGTACATGGAAGACCTAATGACAGACGGAGCCAGAAACGCCGGGCGCACGAAAAGTTATTTTTGATCGAAAGTATACCATCCGACGATACAGCCGCCCGACCTCTCATCCATTGATGACTGGTTTTGTTCTAATTATTTATTTAGCGTACTGGAGTGTTTCAGTACACATAAAGACACACGGAAGAAGTAGCCAGAAGCTTTAGAAATCGAGAATGATTTTTTTCTCGAAAGTGTTCCATAGAACATTCGAGTAGTGCGGTTTCTCATCCCTCGCCGATTCCTTGTTGCCTAATATTTGTTTTCGAAATAGTGGCGAGTTCTCGTACACATGAAGACGTATATGAAAAGTAGCCTAAACCTTCAAACAGAAGAAACCATTATTTTAATTCAAGCTCCACCACACAACAGTGGTGCAGTGGTATCTTGCCTCCCCCGATCACTTCTCGTTGTGTACCACTTCTTTACAGTACTGGAGCGTAACAGTACATACAGAAAGATGGCTGAGAAGTGGCCATAAGTTTGAGAGGCGCGAAATAATTATTTTCATGAAAGTCTCACGGTAGAACAATCCAGCAGTGTCGCCTGTCATCCCTTGATGACCTATTGTTGTCTAATATTTTTTGTACTGTACCACAAAGTTCTCGTACATATAAAAACATATGTGAGAAGTAGGTAGAAGCTCCATACACGGAAAATCGATTTTTTTTTCATTACACCTGTACCTTACAACATTCGATTCTTGTTCCATCTCCCTCTTTGCTGATTTATTTAGACTAATTTTTGTTTCTTCAACTGCCAGCCACTTTGAGAACACGAAAGAACCGTTTTCAGAAGGAGCCAATAACTTCGGACACATGAAATAATTTTTTTGATCGGAAGTGTATCACACGATTGTACAGCAGTCTGACCTCTCATCCCTTGTTGACTGATTGTTGTCTAATGATTTATTTAGCGTACTAGAGTGTTTCAGTTCACGTGAAGCCACATGACAAAAGTAGCCAGAAGCTTCGGCAATAGAGAATGTTTTTTTTAAGGAAATTATTTCATTCAACATTGGAGCAGTGTGATTTCTCATCTTTTGCCGATTCATTGCTGTCCAGTATTTGTTTTTGAAATACTCGCGAGTTCTCCTACACATAAAGACGTATTTGAGAAGTAGCTGGAAGCTTCTGACACAAGAAAAAAAATGTATACAAGCCCCATCACACAACAATCGATCAGCGGTACCGTTCTTCCCTTGGCGACTTCTCGTTTTTCAGAACTTCTCTACAGTACTAGAGAGTTACATACAGTACACACAGAAAGATGACAAAGAAGTAGCCATGAGCTTGAGAGGCGCGAAATATATATATATATATTTTTTCATTTCAGTTGTACGGTGGAACAATCGAGCAGTATCACCTGTCATCCATTGATGACGTATTGTTGTCTATTTTTTTTAAGGTACCACAAAGTTCTCGCACATATAAAAACATATGTGAGAAGTAACTGCAAACTTCAGGCATGGGAAATCTTTTTTTTTAATTACACATGTACCATGCACCGATCGAGAAATCTCACCGCCCATGCATGGACCAATTATTTTTTGTCCAGTATTTTTTTCTGAATTCCTCGAGAGTTCTAGTACGCATACAAACAGATGTAAAAAGTGACCAGAATATTCGGGGAGACGCGATTTTTTTTCTACGAGGTATACAATACAACATTTGATTTTTTTAAATCTATCTCGTTACTTGCCGATTTATAGAGATTAATTTTTTTTTTTCAACTACTAGCGACTTTGAGTACACGAAAGAACTAATGTCAGACGGAGCAAGAATCTTCGAACGCACGAAATACGATTTTTGTTCGAAATTGTTCCATACGACTTTCCAGCAGCCTGACCTCTCATCTATTGATGACTCGTTCTGTTATAATGATTTATTTAGCATACTGGGGAGTTCCAGTACACATAAAGGAACATGAAAGAAGTAGCCAGATGTTTCAGAAATCGAGAATGATTTTTTTCTGAAAAGTGTTCCATCGAACAGTCGAGGAGTGTGATTTCTCATCCCTTGCCGATTTATTATTGTCCCATATTTGTTTTTGAACTACTGGCTAGTTCAAAAATACACGTACACATGAAGACGTACGTGAGAAGCAGCCAAAAGCTTCGGACACCCGAAACATTTTTTTTAAATTCACGCCCCACCACACAACAATCGAGCAGTGGTATCTTTCCTCCCTTGATGGCTTCTCGTTGTCTCGCACGTCTTTACAGTACTAGAGAGTTCCGTACACACAGAAAAATGGCTGAGACGTTGTAATAAGCTTGAGAGGAGCGAAATATTTATTTGTTTCATAGAAGTCGTACGGTAAAACAGTCGTGCAGTATCACCTGTCACCCCTTGATGACTTATTGTTTTCCAATATTTTTTTACAGTACGAGAAAGTTCTCGTACATATGAAAACATATGTGAGAATTAACTAGAAGCTTCAGACACGGAAAACCAGATTTTTTCATTAAATCTGTACCGCGCGACAATCGAGAAGTCTCATGCCTGGACAATTTATTGTTGTCCAGTATTTTTTCTGAATTTCTGGAGTATTCTGGCACGCATACAAACAGATGTAAAATGTGGTCAGAATATTCGGGCACACGCATTTTTTTTTCTACAAATAGTAGTAAGTAATAAAACTAATATTTTTTTTCAACTACTAGCGACTTTTAGTACACGGAAGAACTAATGTTAGACGGGGCAAGAAACTTCAGACCCACGAAATAAGGTTTTTGTTCGCAAGTGTACCATGTGACATTACAGCAACCTGATCTCTCATCCATTGATGACTGGTTTTTTTTCTATCGATTTGTTCAGCATACTAGGGTACACATAAAGACACGTGGAATAAGGATTTGAGAAAGTTACCCTTAATCAGCTGTGCCGGGATCAGACAGACCACATTTCTCAGCTACAAAAAAATTGAGCCGCACTCGCTTCTCTTCTGACGGTCTGCGCCTCTTCAGATGCGGTAGACGCCCGTCTCTTGGACCCTTCTACAGTGGTCCCAAATCCCGAATAGCCAGCCATACGTAAAAAAAATGTCTAGGGACTTTTAGGGGTTGGATTTGTTGTAGTGGTACACCTAATATGTATTATGACCGTCAAGAAAGGGGAAGCGTCCCTACCTGGCTTAGGAACGCATTCCGTTCGTGAGAGTCGGGCCTGCTGCGTTGTTTACTCGTCGTGCGTCGAAAATAACCCAGAGTTCAGGCGCGTGTAGAATCGCGAAAAGTTTACGGATTTTGATTCTTCAAAATGGATTCTTCCCCCGAAAGTAAATACAATTTCAATGTGTTGCTCGAAATTATTATTATTAACGATGTATGAAATAGTAAGTCATTCTCAAAAATAGTGGTATTTTTCTTCGTTACGTTCTTAAAAATCGTGTTAAAAAAGGCAATAAGTGGAAACCTTTGTCGACCCCGGCTCTCAAACCAAATGGAAATTGTTCGCTAGACATTTCTTCTAAACAAACCCAAAAAATTGCTGCGACTAGCTGCGACTTCGGTTTCGGTTATAATTTTTATGCGATGATGTGTATACTTTCTGCACTTTTTCGTAATTTTTGCGGCTGCAGTATTGTTTATAGAAAATTAATGAAGATAATTCTTCTATTAATTTTATTTTTCCATCTTCTACAGAACCTCTGGATAACACCGAAGAAATTTCTTTCACGAGAATGGAAACTTCCATATTTGTGAAATCGGTATTGAACGGAAATACCAACGTCGTCACTGACATTGTTGAAATGGAGGTGTTAAAAAGATTGAAGCATTCATACATTTTGCCGAAAAGTCTGAAAGATGCCATGGGTAGGTTGGTATCGGAATTCAAAAATAGATGGGAACAAGTGAGCAGGAACGATATCAAATTCTTCCAAAAATTCGACGAGTGGCTCAATGTTCCTGTGTCTTTCACAATTGAAAATGAAGGTTCGAAGACTTCCACGGATGACACAATGGGGCGTCCTTCCACAAGCTGGGACGATTTGAGTGATCGGTCGAAACGTAGGAGGACAGAAAAGGTTCGAAATGAGCAAACCGTCCACGAACTGGCCTGCGCTACACAAATGGGTCTCCGGGCTTCTGGACATTTACATGCTTCAGATGTAATTAGGGATGCCACAGTAGTGGAAATCTATGAAACGCGTTCCAGAAGATGTGCTGTTAGGCAACGAAGCATTGTCACTTGTAGTAGAAGGTAAAATTGCCCTGTAAAGTCAGAAATTTCTGTAATTAAAGTGGAGCCAAAGTTGGACTTCAAGCATTGCTATATCATACAGCTGAAATAATATTAATGGTACAATCGGACGTTATTGGAAGTATTCTCAAAATAAAGTTGGCAGTTTAGAATTAAAATGCACAGCGGGATGCGATGGCACGTCTGGTCGAAGTACTCACAAACAAAAATCTAGCGATGGAGGGGACAATAAATCGCATGCCAACATTATCATTATTTCACTTCTTTGCTTCCAAATCTTTGATAGCGTCAATCCCACGCGTGATTATTTTGAAAAATCCACGTCCTTCGCCGCCAAGATTTTGTAGCCCAGTTAAAATTGAATTCTTGCACGAAACTGCCGAAGCAACTAGGGCAGAACTTGATTGTATCGAAGCGCAAGAGAGAAACCTCGTGCCCAAACAAACTGTAGTGGGTGGCAAGATAATTAACATCAATTTCAAACTTGTGTTGTGATAGATGGTAAAGTTTGTAATTCTATTACGAAAACATCGACAAGTATGCGTTGCTACCTTTGTGGTCCTACGTCCAAATAATTTAATGATCACGACGGAAATACGGCACGGAGTTTTTTTCTCGAAAAATCTGAAATTTTCGCCTCGGTAACGGGAATTGATGAAGAATGGATAAAGCGATGTCATGTTGTATTCCGCGTAATTTCTTGTGGTTTCGAAAACAATATACTCAAATTTCGCGAATACACTGTGAAGATGCTGCACAAGAATTAGTCGAACTCTATTCGTGGTACTTCATGCCAACAACAGTACATCAAATTCTTATTCACGGTCATGGAATTGTGGAATCTTCGTTACTTCCTGTCGGACGAATGCCTGAAGAAGCTCGGGAATCATGTAATAAGTATATTAAAAGATTCCGAGAAGATTTTTTACGGAAATGTGACTGCATCAAAAACATAGAAGACATTTTTTGTAGACTTTTAGTAACGTCAGATCAGCTACACGCCAGATCAACGTTTAGATAACGTCAGCTGTTCACTTATTCGTCATCAGTGATCTCGAAAATCTCTATGCAGGAAATTTAAAACACATTTAATGATTACTCGCCGCGACGCCATTTTTTAGCTATACTGGAGCAGCAATTTCTTTTCGTTCGAAATTTGACTTTGAATTCGTCGTCAGCGACCCCAAAAGTCCCCGAGTACAGACTTTGACCCGAATTGAATACGTTTTTGAAGAAATTTTCCGCCGCATTCTATCCGCCATTTTGTTTTTCTACAATTTGACCTTTAATCCGTAATCAGCGATCCCGAAAACGCTCCGAATCCAGACTTTCACCAGAATTGAATAAGTTTCCGAAGAAATTTTCCGCCGTATTGGATCCGCCATTTTATTTTTCTACATTTTGTCTCCAAATTCGTAATCAGCGACCCCGAAAACCCCCGCGTCCAACCCTTCACCCGAATTGAATACGTCTCCGAAGAAATTTTCCGCCATTTTGTTTTTATTTTAATTTGACTTCGAATTCGTAATCAGCGACGCCGAAAACGCCCCGAGTCCAGACTTTCATCCGAATTGAATACGTTTCCGAAGAAATTTTCCGCCGTATTTTATCGGCCATTTTGTTTTTCCAAATGTTGACTTCGAATCCGTAATCAGCGACCCCGAAAACCCCCGAGTCCAGACTTCCAGCCGAATTGAATACGTTTTCGAATGAATTTTCCGCCGTATTTTATCCCCCATTATGTTTTTATAAATTTTGACTCCGAATTCGTAATCAGCGACCCCGAAAACCCCCGAGTTCAGACTTCCACCCGAATTGAATACGTTTCCGAACGAATTTTCCGCCGTGATTTATCGGCCATTTTGTTTTCCAAATGATGACTTCGAATCCGTAATCAGCGACCCCGAAAACCCCCGAGTCCAGACTTCCAGCCGAATTGAATACGTTTTCGAATGAATTTTCCGCCGTATTTTATCCCCCATTATGTTTTTATAAATTTTGACTCCGAATTCGTAATCAGCGACCCCGAAAACCCCCGAGTTCAGACTTTCACCCGAATTGAATACGTTTCCGAAGGAATTTTCCGCCTTATTGGATCCGCCATTTTGTTTTTCTATATTTTGACTTTGAATTCGCAATCAGCGACCCGGAAGACCCCCGAGTCCAGACCTCCACCCGAGTTGAATACGTTTCCGAAGAAATTTTCCGCCATTTTGCTTTTATTTTAATTTGACTTCGAATTCGTAATCAGCGACGCCGAAAACGCCCCGAGTCCAGACTTTCATCCAAATTGAATACGTTTCCGAAGAAATTTTCCCCCGTATTTTATCGGCCATTTTGTTTTTCCAAATGTTGACTTCGAATTCGCAATCAGCGACCCCGAAAACCCCCGAGTCCAGACTTCCACCCGAATTGAATACGTTTCCGATGGAATTTTCCGCCGTATTTTATCCGCCATTATGTTTTTATAAATTTTGACTCCGAATTCGTAATCAGCGACCCCAAAACCCCCGAGTCCAGATTTTCACCCGAATTGAATACGTTTCCGAAGGAATTTTCCGCCGTATTGGATCCGCCATTTTGTTCTTCTATATTTTGACTTGGAATTCGTAATCAGCGACCCGGAAAACCCCCGAGTACAGACTTTCACCCGAATTGAATACGTTTCTGACTTTTGGCCAGGCCTTTTGGTATTTGGGACCACTGTGTGACACCTTCAATGACGTTCCGGACTCGAGGCAAAGTTAAGTCGCTATTTTGCATCTAAAAAGAGTAGATTGATTCTATTCCGTATTTTCACAAACCCATTAAACCCGTTCCACGATAAATCGCGAATGCCGTATTTCTTCTTAATTTTGCCCCTTAAATGCGGTTTCCAAAAGGCGAGTTTTCGTTCAAGCTTCAACTGCCACCGCACAACTCGATAAATGTACCCTATGTCGTAAAAATTCTCTACTTCGACTCAAAATAAGATTCGCGCGTACGCTTCTTCAGCGTGAACCCCTTAACATTTTTTGTCGATAATCAACATCTCGCTAAGAAGCTTTTTCACACCCAAAAACGAAACGTTCGCCACGTTTGAAGGAAGTCCTCTGAACCGTTTTCCGCCTCCTCTTGCCGTAAAATTCTAAGGTGAACTTAATTGACCCCTTAAACCAGATTTCGGGAAAACCGCTTTCTTTACGTTCCCAAACGGTACAACCACCCGGCGCGGCTCGAATCGTTAGGCCAGTCGTCGAGTGTCTCACATCAATCGCTCGTTTAATTATTGACTCATGGCCAGGGCTTTTAGGTGCTTTCGAATTTCTTCTTCGCCGATTCCGCGGGACCTGCAAACAAATGAAGCCCGTTCGACATCCATATTCCACGTTACACTCGCACACTCGAACGCCTGTCATCGTAACGTCAGCCACGACCCGACATCTCTCGGTGACTTCTGCAACCTCATGACAGCCACGTCAAGAAGATAGCGGCGAATGCTCCAACGCCCACTCCGTTCCCGGCCATTCCAGCTCCGCCGTTCCTCGGAGTTCAGTTTGAACTATCGTTCGATATTGATTTTTTAACGTTCTTTTTCTCAATGGTACCATTTTTTTTGAGGCCCTCAACCGGGCCCTACGTGTTCAGAATCAAGCCCACTTTGCTTCTGTAAGCCCGGAATGCCATTTTTAGTTTTAACCAGAAAAAAATATTTTTTTTTGGTGGAATATACTTTTCCCACATAGGCGCTATATTTCTTTTCAGAGTTCTCGAAAAACCATTTCAAAAGTGCGTCTTCGCCGTCCCAAAATGGCCGCGCACGAATTTAAAAAAATGGGTGGCCACTTTATAATTGTCACCCAGTATATATACACACACACACACACACACACACACACACACACACACACACACACACATACGCACGCACGCACGCACGCACGCACGCACGCACGCACGCACGCACGCACGCACGCACGCACGCACGCACGCACGCACGCACGCACGCACGCACGCACGCACGCACGCACGCACGCACGCACGCACGCACGCACGCACGCACGCACGCACGCACGCACGCACGCACGCACGCACGCACGCACGCACGCACGCACGCACGCACGCACGCACGCACGCACGCACGCACGCACGCACGCACGCACGCACGCACGCACGCACGCACGCACGCACGCACGCACGCACGCACGCACGCACGCACGCACGCACGCACGCACGCACGCACGCACGCACGCACGCACGCACGCACGCACGCACGCACGCACGCACGCACGCACGCACGCACGCACGCACGCACGCACGCACGCACGCACGCACGCACGCACGCACGCACGCACGCACGCACGCACACACACACACACACACACACACACACACACACACACACACACACACACACACACACACACACACACACACATATATATATATATTGTGACAGGGATTATTTTTCCTCACGAAAGCGAGAACTTGAACACGAGAGCTAGGTGCGGGAACCTTCGGCCGTCCATCCCGCGCGCATGCATCCGCAATACCCGGGGCGCCAGAGAATTTTGTTTCACCGGATTTCTCAACCGGTATGCCCTGGGAGTCGGGAGACCTCCCTCATTTTTTTTTCGCCGGAATCATAACCGGACTAACTAGATGCAATTACACGGGAGGACGGTTGCGGTAGAGCACGGCCGCTCAGGCTGTGAGTCACGGTAGAGGGGTCGGGATTCACCAGGAGTAGCGTACGAAATGTCAGATACGCGAGAATAACGAATAAAATTACCATAAAATAAAGTATTTTATTTTATTTTGCGAGAGCTGATTGTCTTGCAAATCACGACAACTTATCTTCGTCCGGAAGGACTCGCCTTCCGGGTACGGAATCGCGAACAGGACCCGTGGAGGAACACGTCCGTCTCACACGGCGTCAGGAGCGGAACTCACCAACGGACCTCATCCGAGAGCAAAATCGGTCGCCAACTATATCTCGCGCGGCGAAGGCCAGCGAGCGAGATCATTGTCGAGCGCGATTATCGAAAAAAATGTAAATACGCTCGCGCGCTCATCTCGTGCGAGAACGCTGCTTCGAGCGAGAACATTTCCTTATAATATTCGTGAGCTGAAATATTATTTCGGGAGCTAGAATATTCTGGAAGAATATTCCGTTCGGAACTTATATTTCCTGCCCGAGTACCCCGCACGCGGAACGGTAACAGATCGGGACCTTTCCTCCTAGGTAACATGGAGGCTCTCGGGGATCGCATCCCCGGGTCACCATGCGAGAGCGGGCCTAGCTTCTCTCCAGAAGCGCGGCGCGGAGGTCTCCCGCTTCAGCCCGCAACCTAAACGGCTCGCTCTCCAGCACGATGCACCACTGCGATGGAGCGCCGGCGTCTCAGCCGGGCGTGCACCGATTCCCCGAAAGCCTCGTTGGGTGCGTTCCTCGGTCGGAATTGCTCGGTACGTTGAGCGACACGCCGCTCGACCGAGTTTCGCACGCCAACCTCACCAGAAACAATAACAAAAACCCAAACCTAAAACGTTACAAAACAAACATTCTGGAGGAAAGGCCCGTAACATGCACGGAGGGATCGTAACCCGGGCATCGAGAGCACGACTAAATCGTCGGTAGCCTTTCTGTGACGTGTTAATAAAATTACGTCACAACTCCCCACCCCTTAAGGGTGGTTACGGTCAGGGAACTATGCGATCTCTGTTGAGTACGAGCCTTAGCTGAGATGCACACGGTAGCAATCATTGTCCTTCCCATTTGTAGTCGGTAGCTCAAAACGGTGAGAAGGACCGTGACCTACTGCGGGGAACCAAGCACCCGCAGCGCGAGAACCAAAACCAGAAGACCAAGCGATTGTTCATATTCAATGGCTAGAATGTATCTTTCCCGTTACAGTCGGTAGCCTAAACTTGGGAGAGACCGAGATCTACCGTGGGCGACTAATCGCCCCACAGCACGAGAAAATAAAATCACACAAAAAAATATGTTTTTGCGTAAACGATAGCAAGGTCGTCTCTTTCCGTTACAATTCGGTAGCTATGACATGGGGAAGAGACCGAGATCTGCCGCGGACGAATAACCGCCCCGCGACGCGCGAAATATTGGACCAATGCGATCCACACGTACCACCACCAAGGACGGAACAAACGAATCAGAATCGGACTCACCAAATCAGCCGGGGCGTCCTTACTTCGGTGGTGGCTCCGGGAACTTTACGGGAACTGCTCCAAGTTTTCTATCCCCTTCTCCGGGGTAATTGGTGCCGAGAACCGAGTCGCGTCGTCGCGACTCACGGGAACTGCGAGGTTTATTTTCCTCCCCGGGGAATCAGGGGCTTAGCCCCCTATCACGGGAACTGCGGGACTTCACGGTCCTGCACGAGAACTGGGGCCGGAGGTCCCTCATGGCGTAAACTGCGGGACGTTGCCACCCCGCGCGAGAACCCAGGCTAACGCCTGTATTACGAGAACTGTGGGGTGTTGCCGCCTCACACGAGAGCTAGGGCCAAAGACCCACATACCGAGAACTCGGGCCATCTCGAATCCTCCGCAAATTGGGGAATCGGGGCTCCGATGCGAGTGCCCGCAGGGGCCCACTTAGGGTTTACCCGCACGGGCTTGAGAGTTGCCCCGCCTGCCCTTGCCACCTTTACGCCGCCACCGGGACTTCTTGCCCGAAAGACTGGGAACGGCCTCGACCGGCGTCACCAGTGGGGAGGCCGGCGGGGGCGGCCGCGCGTTGCGGGCGTCCGCTCGCGCTAGCCGTATCACCTTCAGCTCTTCCCGCGGCACGTTGCGGCCTGCCTGCGAGACATACGGGCCCGCCTCCCGCCAACCCTCAGTGCAACACGGGCACGTCCGCAGGGTTTTACCCTTTCGTCCGCACCGACGGCAGAAGGTGGCCGTTGGGGGTGCCCCGCGGGCAGGCACTATAGCGGTGACCCACCTCACCGCAACTATAACATGCCCGCTCGAGAGCGGGTCTCTGCCGACGGGATGGCCCGCCGCCTGGGAGCCGGCAATCAGTCACCGGGGCTGTCACCCGCGCCACCGTCGGTGGTTCAGGAGCAATCCCCGGGCTCGCCGGGCCTCCGTCCGCGGGCAACGGGAGCTCTTGGGCACCTTCAGTCTCATGGTCCTCCGCGATCATCGAGATCGGGGAGTACACCGGCCGGCTGGCCCGCCCCGGACCCACAGCGTCGTGGGCTAAGTCTCGGATGGCCTTAATGAGGCCCTCCGCCGACTCGCCGTCCCGAGGCTCAGAGTCTCGGAGCGTCGCCACACACGCCTGGAGCATCTCCCCCGGGGCCCGTGATGAGGGGGGGTGGGGGCGACGGGATGGCCTCCTCCGACCGCGGGAGCTTGGTGCCGAACCGGACCAAGTGCTCGAGCCATGGTCCGCCGATCGCCTCCTCGCCCTCGAAATCCACCACTTCCCGCTGGGGAGTGGTTGCACCGGAGGACATGTTCGGTATCCTGCAATCAACAATAATGATTAGTACGGTATCATGGGGTTCGATAGGGTTTTAAGTCCTGCACGGAAACTTTCCTTTTCGATCGCCCGCCGAGGTCGGTTAGTTCGTAAACTACCCGCGAGAGCCGTTTCGAGATCAACAGAGGCCCTTCAAAGAGGGACTCGAGAGCAGCAGTCAATCTCTTGGCTTCAGACGAGAGCCGATGCGCTCGGCGCAACACGAGATCGCCAACCTGGAACGTACGATCTCGGCGATGGAGATTATACTGTTCCGATTGCTTCTGGAACGCTTCACCGAGAGCATGCGTAAATGCCGTCCTCGACGTGTCGAGTCGGGCCATACGCCTCACCCACTCCCTAGGATGACGTGGAGAGATGTCGGGATCGCCCTCGGCCTCCCGTCGCAGCGACGTCACTGGCGAGGGTTCGCGGCCAAAGTTTGCGAACGCAGGCGTAGCCTGTAGAGAGCTCTGATGCGCCGTATTGTACGCAAACCGGAGCTCCTGCAGGTGTGCGTCTTATTCCCGATGGTTACCCGCCAGAAAGGCGCTGATCATGGTTTTCACCACGTCATTCACGCGCTCGGTAGGATTGACCTGGGGGTGCTACGGCGGAGTGGTGCTATGCCGTATCCCCACGCGTTCAGTCAACTCACGTATGTCGCGGTTGACGAACTGAGTGCAATTGTCCGTGATCAGTACCTTAGGCGCCCCCCAACGGGCGACGACCAGGTCATCGAGAGCCCTTGCGATAGCTTTTCCGTTTGCCCTGCGAAGGGGCTGGACCTCTATCCACTTGGTGTAGAGATCCTGGATTACGAGAACATATGAGTGGCCAGATCGCCCGGGAGTGATCGGCTCCATAATGTCGGTAGCTACGGTCATCCAGGGCTCTTCGACAATGCGATGGCCCATGAGACCGGCGGGAGCTCGCCTTCCACGCAACGAGATCCTCAAACTCGAGATCGGCCAAGTAGGAGGGTCGGTAATAGTACAGTCGACCCTCAACTATCTTCCAATCCGGGACCCGCTCGACATCGCGGATCCGGTGACGGTACCATTGGTCCCGAGTGTCCTGGATACACGCCAAGGCGTCATCGTGACCCTCAGGGATCCTCGAGAGCGCATCGGGAACGTGGTGCAGTGTGCCTTTCCGATGGACTATGCTGAAACTGTACTCCAGTAACTCCAATGCCCATCGCGCTAACCGACCAGTGGGGTTCTTCAATTTGTGCAGCCACTTAAGGTTGCTGTGATCAGAGATCACAGTGAATTTGTACCCCTCCAGGTAGCAACAAAATTTCCGTATGGACCAGAGCACAGCAAGGCACTCTTGCTCTGTCACGGAGTATTTCTATTCCGGCGCAGTAGGAGCGCGGCTCGCGTAAGCGATAACTCGTTCGTGCCCATCAATCACCTGCGTGAGGACGGCACCGAGACCTACGCCGCTAGGATCAGTCTGCAGCGTGAACGGGAGCGAGAAGTCGGGACAGGCGAGCGTCGGAGCGCTCGTCAAGCACCTCTTCAATTTATCGAGAGCATTCTGTTGTTCGGGATCAAATCGCCACTCGACGTCCTTCTTGGTAAGGCGAGTCAGAGGTTCGGCGATGGTCGCAAACTCCGGCATAAAGCGACGGTACCACGACGCCATGCCGAGGAATCGACGCAGTTGCCGGAGGTTCCGCGGTTCGGGATAATCAAGTACGGGAGCCAATTTGTCGGGATCAATCTCTAGGCCTTGGCGGTTCACCAAGAAGCCGAGATAGCGAACCTGGGGGCGGCAAAATTCGCTCTTCTCGCGGTTAATTGCCAGCCCCGCTTCCGAGATCTTAGCGAGAACCTTCCGAAGCCACACAAGGTGCTCTTCGAAAGTCCTGGTGACAATGATAATGTCATCCAGGTAAACGAAAACACGTGGATACATATCCACACCGATAAACCGGTCCAGCATGCGCTGGAACGTTGCGGGAGCATTTGTTAGACCGTAAGGCATCCGCTAGAATTGGAACAAGCCTCGGCCTGGCACAACAAAATCGGTAACTTCGCGAGAAGTGGGATCCATTGGGACTTGCCAATACGCCTGACTCAAATCGAGAGTCGAGATGTAATTAGCTTGTCTCAACTCATCGAGAATACCGGTCATGTTCGGGATGGGGTAAGCATCCTTCTTCGTGACCGCCTTAACCCTTCTATAATCGATGCAGAAACGGTATTTACCGTTCGGCTTCTTAACCATAACGATTGGGCTAGCACAGTCGCTACTTGACGGTTCGATTATGTCAGTCGAGAGCATGCGATCCACCTCCGCCCACATAATGTCGCGGATGACCGGAGTCACGGGATATGGTGGCTGCTTCACCGGGCGGCTGTCCCCCACATCGATGCTATGTACAACGAGTGAGGTAACTGCCGACTCAGCCGGTATCTGTGGCACGTGAACATTGAGGAGCTCGTCTAGACGAGCTACCTCATCGGGATCTGGCGTACACAACCCACAACACATAGTGATGCGGGGCGTGCCGGCTTCCAGGCTGAAGGCGTACAGGGTCTCTGGTGTGTTGCGAAACCACCAGGACTCACTGTGAAAGTCCACCACCATCCGGGCTGCCCGTAAGCTATCTAATCCAAGGATTAGATTTTCCGAGAGCGAGTGCAGGTGATGCGCGAAAATCGTGACCGGACGGCCATTAAGGAGCAAAGGCACACGGGAAGCGTTTGCTCCTTAATGGGTGCACGGTTTCGATTTGACCATTCGCGACCACTACTGATCGCGGTGGGATCGTTATCGTTTCCGTGCCGAGAGGTGCTAACCATTCAATGAGAACGGAGCCGATAAAGGTCTTAGTTGCGGCTGAGTCCACGAGAACTTTTACGGGTCCATCGAAAATGGTTGAACCCGGAACGCTATAGCGCTCTGGTCGAAAGCCGAATTTACGACGACCTGCTCGAGAGGAGAGTCCTTCTCTGGATGGGTCGTGTCGGTAGCTTGTCGACTACGTAGCTGTCGCCTTCGCCGTTTCTTACGTTCGGTAGCCTGTTGGCGTGGCGTCGCTACACGGGAGCTACGCGAGAAGGTTTCATCGTCGAGGCTAATCCCGGGAGGCGGAGGAGATTTCCTCACTCGCCTCCTCGACCGTTTCCCCGATTGCAGAAGGGGCAACGGCTCGTGGACACGCCCGACTGACCACAACGATAACAAAAGAGGCGCCGGGGGTTCGAGCACTCTCGATGTCGGTGGCCCGTTTTGCCGCAATTCCAGCAGCAGGGCACACTCGATTGTTCGGTAACGGGGGCGGTCTCTGGAGGACCACTCGGTATCTTCGACGCGGCGTTATCGGCCTTGTCCTTGCGGAACTGGCCCTTGGGAGGCATCGAGAAGGATCGGCAAAGCGGGGTAGACCGCGAGGGACTGTGCCCCTGCGTCGCCTTTACGTGACCTGATGCCCGTCTGTTGCGCTGGGGCAACAGCGCATCGAGCATCTCCGGAGCGTCCTCCTCGCAAGAGGAGGCCGATTCGTGAGCGATCGCTGCCGGGCTCTGCATGAGGTAGAAGCCGGAGCGGCGGGATACACGCGGCTTCTGCCGCGGCTCACGGTAAGCGTACGCCGGGCAGAGGGAGGCCTCTGGCTTCGGCGGTACGCAGTGCGTGCACATGCTGCTCAGGATTCTCTCCTGACGTGCAGCCGCACGCTCAAGATCTTTCATCTTCCAGTGGTCCTGCAAAGGAGTGACCAGACGGAATGACGGTAGCATGTTACGATGAGCGGAGCGTACCTGCTCTCGCTCCGTCCAGGCTGGGTCCAGACGGGAGAATAGGCCGCTCATGCAGCTCAAGTAGACGAGAGCAGACTCGGACTCGCCTTGAGTCCGGCACGAAATCTCTTCGCGGAGCGCGATCTGGTAATCGGGGTCCGCGAAACGCTCGCGAAATGCGACTTTCGCGGCCTGCCAACTCGAGAGCGTACCTCGGCTTGGCAGTACCAAATCCGCGCTATACCCTTGAGGCAAAACGAGAGCGTTAGGAGCAGGTCCTCATCTCGAATACGGGCCCGGACGCACCCCTCGTCGATGAGTGAGAGGAAGTCCTCTACGTCCTCACCGTGACGACCCGAGAACATGGCCTCCCATCGGCGTACCTCTGGGAGGACTCGGTGAGGAGATAAAAATCTCCTACCCCGACGCGGAAGCAGTTCGTCACTCGACGACTCGAAATCACTCCGGTTTAGGGGTACAACCCTGCGACCGGGTCCGGTAGGTTGGGGTCTTTTGCCCTTTCGGCAGCTTGGGGCGAGAGGCGGTAAATCCCCTGTCAGCCTCACCTAAGCGCGCCGGTCCCGGTCGGCGACGGAGACCGGGTCGCTCCACCAGGAGCTTCGGGGCCGCGCTGGACGTCGCCCATCGGTGACCCGGGCGCAATCCATTCGGGTCGGCAGTCCTGCGGCGCGGGCCCGTGGGCCCAGCGACAGGTCCCCAATGGGGATCACGTCATCTGATGAATCGTTAGCATTTTCTGAGTGTCGTGACGGGACCTTCGGTATCGCGCCTCCGGTCGCCATGAAGAGTGTCCTTGGAGTACTCGGAGTGTGATGGCGTACCGACTTTAAACGGGAGCTAGGGAGATTTCGCCCGCCGAAAACGAGAAAATTCTATTTCCACCCGTCGAGGGAATTCGACGGGGCAAGAGCGAGTGAGGGAAATTTTCCAGAAAAAAAGAGAAAGAAAAAAAAATAGAAAAAGGATTTCAATAATAATTTCCCTCGATCCGAATTATTCTTTTCGGATCCGCGAGAGCGAGGGAATTTTATTCCCTCCCGTCGAGGGAATTCGACGGGGCGAGAGCGAACGAGGGAATTCGACGGGGGGAGAGCGAGCGAGGGAAACTTTTCAAAAAAAATTCAATAATAATTTCCCTCAGTCTACCTCGGTCCGGGATCGGTGGTGCCGGAGGACTCGTCCCACTTCGGGAACACCCGATCTATCGTACCGGGCGCTCGACTTCTGGGACACCCGATATATCGCGTCGGGCGTGTCACACCGGTGTTCGAGAGCCGCGGCGGCGTTCCGGGGTCGCCGATTTCCCGAAACCTCCCGGTAAACGAGATCGACGAGGCCGAGCTAACCCCATCTCGTGCACTCCACGTATCGAGCGAATGAATGATGGTCGCAAAAAAAAATAAATTTTGATTTAGCATTTTTTAAAATAAGATTAAAAAAATGCTAAATCAAAACACTCTCCGACTACGTTGGGACTCACCTGCGCCGATCGGCTAATCCGTTTTGGCGGCGATCCGCGATGGCGGGAGCGAGGGCACAAATAATGCCATTTGGTTTTACGTGCTGGACCTAGCCTGTGGCCTTTACCAACACGGGCCCCGCGACCTCGGTGTCAGAGAACGCCAACCACCGCGGCTCGCATGTTCACGACACGCTTACCTCCCAGTTCGCATTGGGAGGCAGATCCCAATGCAACTACTGGTCAAGCCGAGTGACTTTCCAATACTCTGACAACTCTGCAGGTTGCCGCCCGACCTAATAAAAACGTA